>VFFE01007914.1:0-17852 GCA_008921705.1 Burhinus oedicnemus | reverse complement strand
TGAGGGTTTTGGAAGGTCTGTGTTTCTCTCCTCTCCTCTCCTCTCCTCTCCTCTCCTCTCCTTTCCTTTCCCAGGCCAAATACAACGAATCATCCCCCACCCCTTTCTCTATCGACCTTTCCTCTGTCACTGTCTTGAAAGGACAGTGGGAGAACTGCAGCAGAAGAGACGTTGCAGTCAGTAGCATCCTCTCACCGGTAACTCAGAAGAACTGCTGGCATCCCCCAGATTGACAGCTGCCTACACAGGGCATTACGTCACTGCACCATGCGCTTATTAACCAGGTGCTGTCAGAAGCAAGAAGCTAAGAGAAAGAAAGGTATAAATCATGTTTACAAACCACATGTGCGATGTCTTTTCAGTCCATTTGTGGTCTTTCAGTAGCTCTATTTAGTATTCCGTACATCTGCTTGGGGTTTTGGGTTTTTTTTTTCTGTAATGTTTCCTATCATATCAGCTACAGAATTGCCTACATGGAGGTATCCATAAATTATACTGCAGCCTAGGAGTTTCTAGTGTGTGAACAAAAGGCATAAATGCAAATGCAAGATGTTTAATTCACTGTTTATGTGTGATGTTACCCAGGTGCCAGTGACATCCTTCTGACCAGCGCAGAGGCACAAGGGACCAACCCAACATACATTTTTAATGTGATCAGCTGTGACAGCACATACACAGAGCAGACCTTGCGGCCTTAAAGCCATCCTTTTGGAACACTTCTAGGGGCCCAGAAGAAACGCTTTAATTAATCTTTTTTTTTTTCGGGATTGCGGCTTTTTTTTTTTTTAATATAAATTATGTACACTGAAAACCTGCCAATTATAGCAAATTAAGGGACTTGGCAAGTGCATCCCTTGGAGACAGATGGTAAATAACATTCAGATTCTGAGTTGAAATAGGGCTAGCGATTAACTGGTACAGGATAGAAAAGCAGTCCAAATAAATGAAATAAAAGGGTTTGATATGAATGCAAGTACTGTAGGTTGCTTTTTTTTGTGTGATAATGATGGCACCAAAAATATTGATGATTCATAATTAATATGCTGTACCCTCTGAGTGGCAGCAGGATTCTAGATCTTTAGCACTATTTTAAAAACCAGTGCCAGTTGTTTATTTTGCTTTCACGAGACTGCAAACAACTGTCATTTCATCGTCTCTAGAGGATCTGCTGGTTAAAAAGACAAGAGTGCAGCAGTGCAGCCTCACAATGAAGAGAAGGTGCCCGTAGTAGTAGGAGAGGACCACAGGCAAAAATTCAGAGGAAACGGGGTCTCCTGAGATGCAGACTGATATAACGCAAGAGTGGAAGTACCTGAGGAGAGTGCATTTGTTTCTAACTCGAGCTGCAAATGAAACAGGAGCGACCACTTCAGCCTCGTCCCCTACTGACCATTTTCCCTGTTTCAAAAATTCACTGCACCTACGAACCTGCAGCCCCCAGCACAGCAGAGGTGGGGCTGATCAGAAATGCACCGGCAGAGCTGCAAGAGGGTATGAAGATCTCCCAGGACCTGATGCGATCTCTCTGGAAACAATGATTATTGCTAACCTGTCAGTCTCAGCAGCGCTAAAATACACCAAATCTAATTTGGCTTAAAAATGCAAAAGCACAGAGAGATCTTTTTAAGAATCCAGCCAGAGATAAAAAAGATGACAAAGTCAAGAGTGTGTTAGTCATTTAATTCGTACTCTGCTTAGGATACTAAATTCAGGAAATGACTCAATCATGCACACAATTACAGCTATTTTCAGACCATAAATGATGCAGTACGCCAATACTGATGCAAAAACATACCACAATTAGTTCTTGCAAATGCTCTTGCAATAAGGCATCATTTCCAAGGGAGCCTTCAACCTAATTATGGCAACAGCGTATGCCTCAGGGCGCACCTCTCTATATGATTTCATTATTCTTGTAGGGTGACCTGACAATGATGTCACCAGGGTGCTACTTCACCTTGCATGCTCCCAAGCACATGATAAGAAGGTTAATTGCTTACGTTTAAAGGGTCCATTTTGCTTTAGATGTTAGAGGCACACAGAGCAGTCCAGTTAGCGGTCTTTTCAAAGTAATATTTGTATCCAGGAAGAATTACATGGAATAATGTTTACATGATTGAAACATTGAAGACGGGCAGTAGCTGACAGAATCTCTTCTAAGAATTGGATTATTTATTCAAGAACATTTGACATACCAGTTAGTGACTTTTCCTGCAAACAAGAGGCCAGAGTTTTAAAGAAAAAATGTCAACAATAAAACCACAAGAAAAATCTCTATTCCACTCGTTCAGGTTTATGAAAAATCAAGATGCAGAAAAATTCAGAGTAAAGTTTAAGATTAAAATCTGGGCTCCAGGGAAGTGCCAGAGCTCCTGCTCGATGCATTAGGACAAGGACGACGGGAAGAACCTGCACCTTTATCTTAGCTGCCATGCTGAAATTATGTGTAACCCAGTGCTTATAAGAGGAACCACTCACTCTTCATAAATCCTTCCAATGCCCACTCAAATGTAGTAAGCTAGAGCAATAGGAGTCTGATCTTCAAATGAGGGACTCCAATGTTCTCTTGAGAATGATTTCATTCATAGCCTTGAACACTTTTTCCTTCTCAGTTTTAAATCCAGGCTACAGTATGTCAGTGATATAAGATTTTTCTTATACTGAAAAACAAACTGTAGCTCAGGCAGATTTATATCATTATATAATGATAACAGACTAACAGATATTTTTCATGCATTTACAAAAATTCTAAAAGTTTACATTGTATTGTTTAGACTTTCATCTATTTTGAAAGTTCTGTATTTCCACAATTCTGATTAAAAGTGTGCTCTCAAGGTCTTTCCAATTACAAAAGCTATCTTGCTAGCCAAGACTACTTCACAGAAACTAGAAAGCACAGACTCAACTAAGAATTACAGCATTTGAGTCAGATTTGTGAATATCGCCATGAAATTTCAAGAAAAACATGGAAAACCTCAGGTTTCTCTGATACTTCTCAATTACATGAAAAACTTGGTAACTGCAAATTTCTATTTCTGACATACCATTATATCAACACATGTATCCAGCCTGGTTTTACGTAGTTCTTTCCATGTATGTTAAAAAGAAAGGCCTAAATGGTTGTGCAACATGAACAAGTCTATCCTGCAGAAATTCCCAGTCTCCAATATGCAACATTATTCCCCTTCAAATTCTACTCTGTTTTAACACATTTGATCAAAAGATGTTTAAGGGAAAAGTAGGCTCTGCAGTGTAGTTCACAGAGATCAGTGAAATAAGGAAAGCTAAAGATAATCTGAACAATAATAATATTACTAAAATTTCCACAGGGCAACATTAAGAAAATTCTAAATATTGTATAGTCTTTCCTTTATACATGCGTAAGATCTTTGAGAAATCCTGTTAACTGATTTTTTTTGGTTGGTTGGGATTTTTTGCCTGTTAAAGGAAAATATTTTATGAGATCAAGAAAATAACACATGGGACCGTTAAAGGCAGGGGGGAGGGGGAGGGTGTTCTTCCAAGGGAGAGAACAAGATCATATTTGCTGGTTAAAGGCCAGAACAGGAATTCTGGAATTGTAAGAACAGCTTTGTTCATGCTGTTGTGTTTGCGGTGTTTATATATATATATCTGGCTCTTTGGTCAAGAACTGAACAAACACTATGAAACAACAGTTCACAAACTTTTTTTTAGTTCTGAACAGTTGTTTATTTTAACTATGGTCATGCGCTTTTTCCATTATTTTACAGGAACGTGACCTTTTTTGCATGTGCATGGCTGCCTGGAGAAGGGCTGCTCTCCACATGAATGCCAGTGTTCTCATATGAACAAAAGGCTAAAAGCTATGGCTTTTCTAGGTTAAAAGGTATGGCTGAGCCAATAAAAGGCAGCAGGAATATTGCATGACTTAAGCAATCAGTCACAAGTTAGAGAGAGATAAGTAAATTGGGTAAAACACGTTTGTATTAATTGCATGGCAAACATTTTTAATTAAAACTTGCATTATTAGACGTCTGATGATGGCTAAGGACATTTTTTGAATTCCAGGAAGGGCAAAACTCAACAACATATGTCTTTTCAACACATACTTGGTCCAGTCCTAATTAATATTTAAAGACATACAAGATGGAAAAGATAATGTGGCTGATCCTGTGTTTTACTAGCTTTTTAGGCTGATTATTTGAGTCACGACAGTGCTACCCCCATATTAGAGCTTCACTGCACTTGCTTCTCCCTTGCTCACCACATAAAGATGGTCACTGCCCTGAATAACTAGTCGTTCAACAGGAAGATGAAAGAAAACAGCTGGCTTCAAAAAGCAGATGGGTGGATCACATGGTAATAGTGAGAGCATAATTAACACAAGCATCATCAGTCACAGCACACCAGCTGCCAGCAAACCTGCACACACCGCTTTTGTGTTGTTTTGGCTTCTTCAGATGAAAAAAAAAAACCTCTTTAAACAAAGTTGAGATTCTCAAGAATGCTTTTTCTGCTTAACTCGGGACTCTTGCCGAGTACCTCTCCAGCTGTGTGAACCCTGGCCCTGCCATAGCATTATGTAAACTATTGATGAGCTCTCCGAAAAGATACAAATCTCAGCCAGGTCCAATGATTCCCCTGAGCTGTGAGAATTAGATTAAAGCAGGAAGCCAAACACACCAAAGGGGAAAAAATATGAGACTATGATTCCTTTGAGAGAATAATGGAAGGAACTATATCACAGCAGTGAAGAAAACAATTTCACAAGGCGTAAATGAATGCAGAAAAGAAATCCTATAGCACTCCTTTTGTGCTTGGACATATGTGTTGCTTCTTGACCCAAATTTTAAATGGTTCCCTTAAAAGTAATTTAAGAGTTTCATTAAGGATCTGGATAGTCCTTTTATGAATATTGTCATCTAAAGGTCAGGGACCTGGGAATGCCTCTCAGATGAGCAAGTCCAAGCAAGGTCTCCAGTCGTATCTTGATCCCTGCAGGAATGAGACCTAATTGTGCTGTATTCTGCTTCTCCACTGTGTCACTGCTATCCTTGAGAATGAAACCTGAGTATGGTGGTCTTAAAAGCCTAACATGGTATGGTCCTGGCCACATTCCTGGATGATGAGAGGAACAGGACCCAGCAGGACACATTGCAGCACACACTTACCACACAATTCCCCCATATCCATAAGGTTCCCAGTGATATATGTGGCTGGACTGCCACCAGGAAGAACAAATGATAACAACCTATTTTGATGCAATGTGTAAGCACATCGATTTCTTACTATTGCGTTATTTTGCCTCCCCCCTTTCTGTGTTACACAGCTGTGTGTGTTTGTGCACGTGTTGTGTGATCTACTGTAGATAGATAAAAAAGTACTATGGTAGTACCAAGCCAATACTCCAATACTCATAGAGTATGATATAATGTCATTGAACCAATTCAACTCTGCTGAAGAACTAAACGTAACCATTGACAAGAATAATAAACTAATTCAAAGCTTCTCAGATCTTTAAAAAAATTATTTTCTTCTGCTCTGTTTTCACACATTTATTTCTTATCTTCCTGATTTAGCAGAGGGTTCTTAAGAGATGTGTCAAAATATCATAAGATAGGCTATTTTGGTATCAGTCAAAGTGGAAATGAGAACTTTCAGTTGCTTATCTTAACATACTATAATTAACACTCACATGTTTGTGAAGCTCACTTCTCGCTTATCTAACAAACAGAACAACTGTGAAATAAATACTAATAAAATACTACTGAAAATAAAAATTGATTGAGAGGTTTTTTATAACTTGCTTCGCTATTAAATACTGATTTTCTAAAGCCAAATTTGTTCCCAGGAACAGGTCAGGTTTTGTAATTTTTTATGTGGAAAAAATGTTGAAAATATTCTGAAGATTCCAACTTTTTTTTTCAATATCCACAAAAGGAAAATAACTCTTCAGTTACAATCTACTTCTTACTTTGGAATGCTTGATTTTTATTTGTAAAAGTGATCAAAAATTAAACACTTCATGATTAGGTAACAGACATATTTCAAATTTTTTAATGTTTTACTGGAACATGGCAATTGTTTCCTTCTCAGCTTTAACTGAAATTTTCCAATACTGGTGGAAGGCTGTTGATAGCCATTGCTAAAGATATCTTACTGACGTAAAGAAAAAGAAATAGATGATGAATTCAAAATCCAGTGAGCAAGGATATATTCTGGAACAAAAAGAAATTTTCACTTACTGGATTAATTTTCACTAGGATTAATTTTCCTACTCACTTCTTTTGTGTTACAAATGGCTTAAACCATGAGATTTCAAGCTAAACAAAATTACACTCTACAAAGTTTAAAATGAGGTGCCCACCATTTCTGAAAAGCAGGTTTTCAATTGCTAGTATACAAGGAACAGAAGAATTTCTAAATTACTGCCCAAAAGCATGTGACACTATGTTCTTGATTAATATGTTCTTTGTACCCTTAGAGGGGATATTCTGACTGAAGATGTTGATACAGTTAATCAGTAATTAGTCACTAATCCATGCTTTTATGATTCAACACTTGAATGAATCAACACTTAGACAAGAACTATTACTCATTTTTTTCTAATAGACCTGGTGAAATATAAAGAATTAAGTGAAGTGATCATGGTTACATATAGAATGCGCAATAAAAGCAGTCCATTCTGAACAAGCAGTGGGTCAAATATGCCAAATCGTTGTACACTCCAGCAAAAGAAGTCAGTCATAACTGTTCAGAAGGTTTGAAATCATATATCCAGTCTTAGCTTAAACATAAATGCCAGTTCTCTGGCTATACTTTAAATCAGTTTTTGTTCACTCTTTCTCTCTACCAAAGAATTTCAGGGAAGGTCTGAACAATCAGCCACAAGGAATAAACTTTTATTGAAGGAAAAAGAACAAAATATTCCTTTTGTGTTACTTTCCTATTTGCCTTTCCCTCATCCAGGTGATTGCAAACACAGCAGAAATATTCTTGGCTTTAAAGTAAACAGGCATTTACTTTTTCAAGCATGTTCATTTACAAGTGTCCAGTTTCATCTCCTTCTGGTATAATACAGACACCTTTGGGCAATACTCTCATTAGTCCCTTTTGTAGACGAATTTCAGTCTGCATATTTTACACTTGCTTTCAAAAATACTTGGTTTGTGTTAGTCTTGAGCTGACTGAAAGACTACTTCTTGCTGCAAATTATATAGCATCTTTTCAGAAATAACTCTGTCTATCACAGAGAAAAGATATTCCTGGGCTACAAGAACCACTAGACTATGTAGTACACAACATTTAATGGTATATCAGCTGCACTGCGTAGTTTACTACATCACCTTACAGAAGCATTGTGCTATACCGTTCAGGTTGTGACAAATATCTTAAGTGTATCTGAGTACCAGTTAAAATACCTTATAGTTTTTGCACAGACTATGGCCTTTGGAAACACATACTCTGTTGCATCATTTGGGAAATATAAGACAGTACTAGAACATTAGCTTGCTTCTGTTAATGTAGCTCATACTGTAACTGTATGAAATAATGCTTAGAACCAGTTTTGGGGCAAACAACTTGGGCAGCTATCTGAATTCCTGGCTAAGAAGGAAAGACTTCTAGCCTAAGTTAAGAAGCACTAAAAGCCTGTACTGTTGAGTAAAAGGAAACAGGAGTCTGTGATACGACCTTTTCCAGGCATCCCATCATAATTTTTACACTTATTGTACTTTTGACTAGTGTGTCACTGGCAAACACAGAAATGTTTGTTTCTTCATTACAACATGTGCATATTACATATCTTCTGTAATATCATGTTATAAAAAGGTTTGCATTGAGTTCACTTGAAATTTCACCTTTATTCAGATTGATTATATTAGGAATACTGGTTATATAATAGCTTGTCAGCATTGTGTCATTTCAAAGGACCGGGTACAAATCTTTCAAGAGGGAATAAGTATGTTCTTTCCCAGGATTTTTTTTAATTCTCCCTACTCCATGCCAATGGATTCTATAGTCCATTGTAACAACTGCAAGTTACTTCTCTGCAATGTTTTTAATGAGATATAATGATAAACTCTATTTCTGGTACAGCAGTGGAAAAAGAGAAATTTGTCAAAGTAAAAAAACTGCAACATCCTTTTCACTACAAGCAGACTGTAAAAGAGCACTCCTAAGGCTTTGTAGATATTGCAGAGTTAAAAAAAAATATATATATAGATGCTGGTAGGTAGTACTACCAAAAAAGGTAGCCCAATATGGTCATATTGGTCATATATGGACCCTGATAGTCCAGAGGTATATTTGGTTGTCGTTTCAGTGATGGTATTAAATAATATCAAAAGAAAAAATTGTTCTAGCCCTGACCGGGATCTAAAAACACTAAGCAATCTGCAGGGCTGTATGAACTTGCATTTAGCAATGTTTTCAGTAGTGCATTCTGAAAATACAAGCAGTATATTCTAAGGGCAAGGTGGGGAATGCAGCTTATTTTTTTTCTTCAACTTCACAGCAAGCTAACAGGAAGACTTTTACTTTGGTTCATGCTTCAACTTAGTCCAAGGCATTTCCTTATTGTCTTTCACTCCCTGTTTCCCCACATTAACATTCAGTATGCCACTGGCCTATTAATAGATTGTATAAGCATGCACTGCAGACATATTCACCAGCACAGTTGCACATATGGCTGTCACTCCATGTTCTGCACTGAAGGATGGATCCTTGCGGAAAACATTTCTGCCCTCAGACTTCCACTAGCCAATTTGACATCTTCCCCAGATCAGAGACCCTTGCTGGCACCTCCAGGGGCATGCTTGGGCCTATGTGCATGCTGGCTCCATGAATATTTAACAGAGAAATTGAGAAAAGACTTGCTAGTGATCCATCTGTTAAGCTGCTGGAGCTATACCAGGGACCCATGAATTGGCTGCAGACTTCTTCCATAATAATGCCAAGGTTCAATAGAGAATTTAAGGCATTCAGTTGATCCACTGCCCAGAGCTGACTACTGGCAAGAAGGGTGGCCACTGCATAGCTGGTGACAGCAGATTTACCACTGAATAAAGCCAAAGCTATCTTTGAAATAATCAGCTGTGACTAATAATACATAGTAACCTTACGCTATCATTTTTTAGGATAAATTTAGGATGTTTTTGTCCTATTTAAAGTAGCTAAGGTATGCTCCTTCCCACCCGACTTTAGCAAACCCTGGTGTTATGCTAGCATGCCAAATAATATCCTTTGGACTTTTTGGCTTCCAGAACTCACTTCCCTATCCAATACTGCATAATAATAGCTATATTTTGGGAAGGGAGAATGGGATAAGAGGGAGAATAGCACAACAGATCAGTCCATTATGTCACCTCCTGCCACCTAATGAAAGATGTTTTTTGCTTGGGGAACAACATCAGGAATTCTAATAAATCATTGATGGCTCATAAAAAAGTTGAGTCAGTCTCCTGCAGGGTATATCACTCCTGTGTTAACATGGAAGCTGTGGGACAGCAGCTAAGTTTTCTCTCTCCTTTTCATTAATTTTAGATTTTGTTTTTGTCCTTTAAAAATTAAATGATCTTGTGCTGTAAAAGTCAAGTAAGCCACATTATTACTTTTCAAACAAGTTCAACTATTTTAAAAGAAAGGTTAGAAGAGAACAGTTGGTCGTTTTTCTCAGCATGAAGCAACAGTTTCGATTTAAGGTTGGATCTGCCTGCATTTTCCTTTTTCTTCTTACCTCCTCCTCCCAACTCACTATCTCCACGGGAGTCATTCAAGGCTGGAAAAAAACGCTAAAGGTTTGCTCTTTTAGAAATTTTTTAGCTTGTTTAAATAAAATTCTTAACAAATGCAGTTAGTCGACACCATATGAACTGGATGTCAGCAAACACAGGGAGAAACTGTTTTCAACATAATGGCCTCTAGTCATTCTTAAACTCAGCAAGACAAAATATAACCCCGTCTACTAGGTTACAGTGCTGAAAAAAGACTTCTGTTTCTCCACACTGACTGCAATTGGCAGTATCACGAGAGCTAACTCAGTTGTTAAAACCATGTCTAAACACAGTAAAATGCCCAACTGCAGTAAAGCCCTTAAGTACCATTAAAAAGACAGAGTAGTTAGTAAAAGTAAGACTGTGGTTTGATGGCACCATAAATCTGTCTTGGAGTCTCCAACTTAATGGTGTAGCAATGTGAAGCAGAGCCCTGCACTGACTGAAACTCACAATCATGCATAAAATTTACCCAGTTTTTTTCTGACAGGCTTCTTCCATACAGGTATGTTTGTTCATTAACATCCGGTCCATGCAAGATTTTCTCTGGACTTTGGTCTACTCCTGCCATTCCTGCTCTGTATCTTCAGAAGACTCTGGATGTCACCAGCCTTCTCTAAGAGTGATGTCAGAGCTTCCATTTTGGCTATATTTCCATTTTTGTTTCTCATTGTGGTTGAACCTTTCCTGATCATGGACTCCTGCATCAGCTCTAAGTAGTTAGACCTTCTGCACCCAGCAGCTGGCACAAACAATGCCAGAGTTTGTTCATTTCATGGCTTTGCTTTTATCTGTTTGGTGGCTTTGCTTTTCCTGAAGTTCTGTCTTTTGGCATCTGAACAGGAGCTGTTGGCCCTACCAGAACTCTGGCAGTGCACATTAGGAAATGGTCTGCCATTCCCTTCTGCACAGATGCTTCAGTGTAGGCTCCAAAAGCGACCTGGAACAAGACAGACCAAGACTGGGTTCCACAAAAGACTACAAACAAAGCCAAAAACTAGGCAATCTGGTGCTGCAAGATTAGCATACCTTTAGTAGGAAGCACTCCAGAGCATCTGAGGATGCCCTTCAACACTAGTTCACTTCACCCAAGGAAGACAGACATCCCAAAAACCGTGACAGGGCTATCCAGAGAGTGGATCATTGCCATTACCTATTACCAGAATCAAACAATTGATCAACTTGTCATAGGCCTTCTTTCTGGTCATTTGGAGGGGAAGCTTTAATGTCATTTTCTGGGGATGCAGATAGGCCTTGGATGCTTGGCCAAAAGACTGAGTATTCTGTGCTGATAGTCACCCACCTATACCAGTCCCATTCTATTTATCTAAGCCTACCTCACACCAAGGGTTTTCAACAAAAGGATCCTACACTCTGGGTATGGGAGCCACCCTAACTGGAAACTTATTCACTCGATACACAGTCTCCACAATTGATTAGGCTGGAACCAAAAGACAGTAATTTTTTAGAAACCTCTGAGGACATCTACATATGTACAAAAAATCTCAGTGACAGTTCATTATAGTCAGGAATGCATTTGGTGAAGTAAGGCCAGCCTCTATTCACATTTCCCCTCCTGAATAATTGCCAATCATATGTTGCATCTCAGAAATGTGGTATAAGACTGAACTGTAGTTCAAAACACTGATACAGCATCCACCAGATGGTCCTCAATATATAAAGTCTCTTTCTTGATCCTGTGTGGGTTGCTTTTCCTGACCAAGAATTCAGCATTCGCCTCAGTCACCACACACGATAGCAGTATCATGCTGTATTTGGCTAGACTTCTTTTGATAGTGGAGAAAATAAGTTTCATCATTGTGTCTCATCACAGCCATTTTACAGACACTAGCACAGGCCCTGGCAGAGAGCATCACTGACACTTTCAGATATTTTGCACTCATCAGCTTCAACTGGATTGATACTTTTTTCTCACTTCAGCTGGATTTGGCATCATAGAGGTAACCCATGCCAGGGCAGGTGCCTAAGAAGCACAGAGTGAGTTAGCTGCTGGAAGAATTAATTTCTTTTTCATTGACTGCAGGATATCAAACTATATGCCTAGGTTTTAGGTAACCCCATTCAAAACAAGATGAATACCACCTATTGCACGGATTTGGGGTGTATTAAAGCCTCTAAACAAGACTGCGGAGCAGAGAGAACTAGCAAATCCAGGCAAGAAGAAAAGCCAACATGTCTCTGCTGGTGCCACTCAGTGCTGATGGAGCTCCAACCTTTTTTCACCACTGCCTGGCTGACAATTGGCTAGATGGTGTTCTGCTGATCCAAGTGACCCTCTGGATGCAGGTGCTGGCATATGTGACTGTCCTAGGAGTTCCAGCTCATTTCACAGTGGAGCTGCTATACATGAGCTGGCTTTGAGAAAATTCAACACAGGGGCCCACAATGTGCTACTATTGGTCTTTAATCACTGGCCCCTTCTCAAGACTGTCCAACATCACCTGGAGTCACTGATGCATGATGAATTTTCCCTCATCCCTAACTGCAGTGCCTCTACTAGCAATAATTCCAGTCACAGCCCAGAGCTCAGAAACTCCCCAAGGGACTTAGCAGAAAGAGTTCCCTCATCTAACTAGCAAAGTCTGCAAGCTGCAAGAGATCAACGGCAGTTTGAAGTGATTGCTAGAACCAGCCCACATCTTCACTGCCAATATGCAGCATGGACAGAAAGCTACATCTGTCTCCAGAAGCCAGGCACTGCATGCAGCAGACACAATCTTAACCACACCAGTTATATGTGTGTTGATTGTTCTGCAGCAATAGTCAGGCCAGACCATGCTGCTTGACATCTTCTGGACAGTCTAGGTTGCCAGTGTCCTACACAACATGGTTAGACAGGGATTTCTAATGCTTACATTTCTAGGATGAGGCTTGGGGGTGATCCAGTCCTCAGAGATCTTCTTGCTCAGAGGCACTGTGTTCTGCCAGAGATGTTTATCCCTTACACAGAGCCTGAGATCCCCAATCAGCTGGTAGTCCTTCCAAACACTTCCAGGATAGTCCCCTTAACACCCAAATCAGTTGCCATAGAAATTTTACCTTCTGAACCCCCCTACAATAGGGTCAACTACAGACATACCCCCCAGGATTTCAGAAGCAGGTCGTAGGAGATCATTACCTTGAGTAGCTCATTTTCTGAGAGACTTAAGAAGGAAGAGACAACCACAGTAAGTCTCTGATATTTCCTGATGGTCAAACCTGGAGCAAGGCTTGTCCCAACACCCTGTTGAGCAAAGGTAATTAGCAGGTAGGCTCTGTAGACCCTTACACGTTTCTCCATCTGAGGACCCAATTAGACAAGCAGGATTTTTAAACTACGTAAGACATTTAATGGTGGGAGGTATCTAAAGTCAAGGCTGGAATTAATACTGACAGTACAGAGATATTCCAGTCACCATTACATAAGGCTGTATAGCTTTGATCTCATGACAAAACTTAGTGCTTGTAACACCGAAATAGAGGACAATTAGTTTTACAAAAAACAAACAAACAAACCTCTTGGAAAGAAACATTACTGTTTACATCTTTAGTTGAAAAGGATGCATCCACATACAAAACATTTAACATTTATGCTGAAAATGAAAACCAGCAGCACAGTTTTGACCTGTACAGTAGAGCAGTGTGGTGGAACCTGATCACTGTAATCTAAATATACTGTGCAAGCAGCCATTCCTGTGGGAGGGCTGCATGCAACAGCAGCAACAATAAACAGGATGATGCACAACACATAACTTTTTGCTTCTTTAAAAACATGTTGTTTATTTCATAATGAAACTTGAAGTCTGTGCATCCCTAATTATCTCTTTTAATACTTCCAGTCCCTTCCATTTCCCCAAAACATCATCTTTCGCATACTGTTCTCCTCGTTTCTCCTGCTGCACATGAAGCATTATGCAGCTTGTCTGGCTCAGAGCTATGCTGCACTGGTCAGCTAGTCAGTACACATACATTGACTGGCCACTTAGATGTCCCCTCTCACAATGATAATGGATTGAATTCTAGCAGGGTTTCTCCACAGAAAAACATTCATTATGGTTTCTACCTAGCCATTGCACGCCATCTATCTTGGTTGAATTTTTTTCATCCTTGTGCTACCAACGTTTCCTAAGTTGATGAATGGGTTTCACACCTACTGGGCATGAAAGGTGTGGGCTGTTGGGAGGAAGCTAAAGGGAAAGTGACAGACGGAACAGACAACATGATTTGATAAGCTAATTTCTTCAGGAAGCTGGGCTAAATATGTAAGCCAGTACAAGATCATGTTTCTTCTTCCTGATGATGATCTTTTTCTCAGGACGTAGGCACTTGAATAAAGCAGATTTCTTTATCACAGTTTAAAGACATTCTTCAGACGTTAATGTGGGTGTACACCTATACTGTCAAATGAAACAGGATCACTCACTGAGTCTAAGTGGCTTGATGCGATTGCATCCACACTGCATAGCAATTGGCCCTGTGTCTTTCTTGGTTCTGATATGTACTAACTTCTGCTAACCTCAGATTCCAACAGAAATGGCTAGTGTCAGACAGCCTGTCTAAGGAGCCAGCTGTGACCCTGTAGACAAAGACTTTGGATAAAGTACCACTGACGTTTTTTACTCTCACTAAAATTAGGATTCCTAGTGGACAGGTCAAGGTCTCTTTTGTGTGTGGTCTATAAGACAAAGATACAGAGTGACGACAAATATATCAATCCAGTGATGGAAAAGTCTGAGAAGTAAAGACTTCCTATTTTTGCACAGCATGCAGGAGCAAGGAGCTCACAAAGCTCCAGTGGAAAGACTTTCACCACCACCCCCATCACCATCTCCCCACACAGACACACACAGAGAACACTTTTCATCAAAATTCAGCCTGCTGAAGTTACAGGGGATATTTCAGGGCTCTCCAGAAGAAGCAGCCCTCAGGAAACAGAGCTCTGTTTTTTAAGATTGAACTGCTTTCCTTAGCCGCTGTCAGGCTTCCTTTGAACAGCTGGTGTCATCCAACCCATCTTTTGCCTGCCCCATCCCCACAGGCAAATCAGATACGTGCTTATTTCCCTGAGCCTCTTGCTTGTAGGAAACCTATCTCAAACATGTGATCCTACCGCAATACTGTGACATTTATGTTACTACAAATTTATAATAGAGTTAAATTGATTGTCCATTTCCACCAGCATGTCCAATGGTTCTTGAAGTTGTAAAAAAATTTCCATTTAAAACTGTGGTGTTTTTAGAAGGAACTATTACAATGAAAGGTAAACATTTCTGATATTTTTCCTTGCTGCTTATTTCCTCTTCCAAAACTTTGCAAAGAAACACCGAAGTGATGACAAGGAAAGTAGTTCTTCCTCTTGCTGCATTGGAGTGGGGGGAATGGGGGAGCACAGAGAGGAAGACAGGACTGTAAGGAATGGAGGCAGCTTTGTAAGGCAAAATTGTAAGCCAGACAAAGACATGAGAGAACATTGCAGAAATTTATCAATTATGTTTGTTTGACAAATGTTTTCTATGTCAAGTAACATATTTGATGAACAGCCTAAAAAGCTGATTGAATACCAGAATAACTGATTTGTCAAACACATTATTTGATGAAAGATGACAATTTATTGACTAATGGTTGGTTTTGTTAATCAGATCTCAAAGTCCTCAGTCAAGAAAAACTCCCCTGAGACCAAATCCTGAAATCTTTAATTTGAACCAGGGGTTGCTCCACACCAGAGTACGCAGCTATTCACTGTAGTCAAGATGATGTTATTCACCTAGTGGGAAACGCACAGAAGATGAATCTAGGCACTTGACATTCTGATATTTTGATCTGAAGAATACATTTCAATGGTCATTATACATATACAACTTTTTTCTCCTAAGTATCTCCAACATTCTCTCTCTCTATCCAACTGCAGATGTTTGTACAAAACATAGCTATTAAACCACATGAAAACACTAGTTTTGACAAGAGCACCATCATCAAACATTTGGTCTTAAAAATATAGACTCCACTGGCACACAGGAACAGTTTAGACCAGGAAAACAACATGGGCCATAAGTAGAGTCACCCAGAACTATAACAGCTGTAGCTATAGTTATCATCAAAACAATTTATCATTTTATATATGCATTTGATCAACAGTGTATTGCATTTATCACTGAAATAGACCAGGCTTTTGATGTTCATGGCCTTACTACTGACCTTTCCAGACAATCCCATATTAGTTCTGGTCACCTTTCCATGGTGGTCATGCAGACTTTGCAGCATCAAAGAGAAATATTTCCTTCCTGTTGCTGATCTTCATTTGACATGGTCAAGGAAAAGGGTATGAAGAGAGTGTATGACTGTATGAGTGCAGGAAGGCGGGAACTGGATGCTGGGAACTGAAATGCCAATGTAACATTCCATAAACTTGTAGAGTAGAAGATATTTCCTTATTTATTTTGGCTTGTATTTTGCCACTACACCATTCCATCACTCCACTCCCCTCTCTATCCTCATTCCATTTTAATGAACAATGTTAACTTTGGGCAGCCCTAAAGAAAATGTGCTGTATAAAAACAGTAGGTGTTGTCATATGAAAATAAAACCAAATTAGAAATTATTCCAATAGCTGCCACTGCCGAATAGTCAGAAGAAATCTTGCATTGTTGTCTAAACCAGAAATAATAAACTGTTTTACTGACTTACCTGTATCTAAGCAAAATCATATACTCTGAATGTATTTGCATATAGAGCTGAACTCTTCTTCACTCAAATTACTGCAGAGAAACAAGGTTTATACTATTTGATTGCATATGTACACTAGCACTTCAGATTACTCGCTTCTGTCATGACTGCACTTCTGTGCATGAATGACTCAGTTTAGCTCTACTGTATACTATTACTACAGAGTGATACACTGTTGCCAGAGAGGCATGCAAGGAGACTAGCATCATATGCAACTTGACATTCACTGGGGATTACACTTGAGTTATTTCTTATGTGTGACTGCCTTTTCTCCCTGCCTAAACTTTGTAACCATTGCGGGAGGTCAGCTGATGAAGTCAGAATAGAGATACTGATGCTAATTGCACTTGGGAAGAGCATTCTACACATAGAATCATAGGATCATCTAGGTTGGAAGAGACCTTTAAGATCATTAAGTCCAACCATTCATCTAGCACTGCCAAAACCACCACTAAACCATGTCCCTCAGCATCACACCTACCTGTCTTTTAAATACCTCCAGGGATGGCGATTCCACCACTTCCCTGGGCAGCCTGTTCCAATGTTTGATAACCCTTTTGGTGAAGAAATTTTTCCTAATATCCATACGAAACATCCCCTGGAGCAACTTGAGGCCATTTCCTCTTGTTCTATTGCTTGTTACATAAAACAATTCTTGCTATAAAAGACAGCATCAGATAAAAGAAACATCTGATTGGATGGAAATCAGGCAACAAGAGCAAAAGAAGTGCCTAGTTGGAGATATTTTGATGATTTAATGAAATCTGGAAGTGGGTCCCCCTAGCTCGAACAGTGTGCCTAAATTGACCAGAATGAATGTAAATTCTACATGGGCTATATTGATAAATGCAGGGCCAAGTGAGATTTCAGTGCTTAGGCTGGGATACCCTCTGTTCTCATATTTCCTGTCCTTTCCTCATTCTTTTATTCTTTCTCCAGTTCTGTCTTTAAGCTCTCTATAGCTTAGTAGGAGCACCCCAGTAACTCTTGTAACGTGGGGAAAACCCAGGATGACTCACATGATGCATGCTCACTGGGACCGATCATCCCAGAGTTGGTGCCCTCCCTGGCTCAGCCAGCCGACAGCCATCCACAATGAGACATATGTAGCGAGGGCACTGAAGGAGCTATCTTCCATCCAGACCCGTATCTGAACACCCACTTAACCTCTGTCTTCCTGAACCCCTGGCTCCATGGTGCCTTCCTGTTGTCACAGGATGGACCACAGGAGAGAGAGGCTCCACCAGGTATCATTTGCAAGCAGGGAAGAAAGCAGAGCTGGCAGTCTGAGAGTCTCTCTGCACTTGTGCACTGGTTGGTGTCTGTACTACCTGAGATAAGCTGATTGCACACGTCTGCACTGTGATCGATGTA
>VFFE01007913.1:234563-249942 GCA_008921705.1 Burhinus oedicnemus | reverse complement strand
GGGCTAAACATGGGGAAGAAAATTAGTGTCTGAAGTCGTTAAGGGCGCGGAGCCGCTCGCTCACTGCCTGGAAATCCGTCTGCCGAGCGCGCCGGAGGGTGGGTCGGTGCGATGCCGGCGTCGGGGAGCGATGCCGGCGTTGGGGAGCGATGCCGGCGTTGGGGAGCGATGCCGGCGTTGTTGGGGAGCGATGCCGGCGTTGTTGGGGAGTGATGCCGGCGTTGTCGGGGAGCGATGCCGGCGTTGTTGGGGAGCGATGCCGGCGTTGGGGAGCGATGCCGGCGTTGTTGGGGAGCGATGCCGGCGTTGGGGAGCGATGCCGGCGTTCCCACGCGCCAAATTCCCGAGGAGAGGACCAAGACGGGATGCGGCGGCGGGCTGAGCCGATTCCCCTCCGGAATTCCATCCAGGGCGTTATTTTGCGAGAGGTTACGGGAGATAACGAGGAGTAAAAGACACGTTATAATCCGCGCTCGGAACCCTCGGAGCAGAGCGATTTAATGAGGAGGGGGGGGGGAAAAAAACCCTATTTTGGGGTTTTTTTTTGGCGGCACCGAGGGCTGGGTGAAGGCCGCCAAAACCCAACCCAAAACCCAAAAAACCCCCCCCAAATAATATCAATAATTCATCGAAAAAGAGCAACGTGCCCCGGTAGGGGTGCGAGGGGAGCGAGCGCTCCCCTTCCCTCCTCCGCAACGGTTTTGGGTGGATTAAAGGCACTTTTGAGCGACGCAGAAGCAGCGTTTTTGATGGGGGGGGACACAACCAACCTCCGGGTCGTCAGGTGGCTGCAATTAACGGGCCGGTTAATTGGGCTGGCGGAGGCCGGGGCAGAGGCCGAGCCTAAAACAAGCACGATTCACCCCTGGGTTTAATTTTCCTTTTGGCTTTATCGTTCTGCGGTTTGTTTTAAGGTTTTGGGGTGGTTTGTTTGGGTTTTGGGTTTTTTTTTTTTTTTTTTTTTTTTTTTTTTTTTTTTTCCCCTTGATTCTTGTTTTAAATTTTCTTTTAAAAGCGCGGCCCGCCAAAAAACCAACCCCACCTTCGCTCCTCGGCATCGGCGTGGAACCGAAATGAATACAAAAATAACCAGAACTGGTTAAAACCATCAAGTAACTAAAAACCAAAAAAACCACCCCAAACCACAGCACCCCCCAACACGCAGCCTGAGGGGGAGGGGGGGGCTGTTCAGAAACAATAAAAAAAGGACGGGAAGAGAGATTATTTTTTTTTTGGTGGCGGCGTTTCACCTCGTCGCCTGCAACAACAGTCTCGGCGGCGAGAAGACGTTTCTCCCGAGAATCCCGGAAACGGTAAAAAATAAATTATTTTGAGAGAGGGGGTTTTTGGTTGCCCGGGACGCTCAGAATTCGTCGTGTCGCACCAGGGCCTCCCCGAAGTCCGTGGCCTGGCTCCCCACGAACAGGTCGTACTTCTCCACGATCTCCTCCCGGCTCAGCTTCCCGTCCTGCCGGAGGAGCACAAATCCCAAAATCTCGTTATTTAACCCCAGCCCGAATCCGCTTCTCCCTCCCGCCCTAAAAAACCCAACCCCGCCGCCACCCGGGCGGCGATTAATTAAGAGAGGTTAACGAAGCCCTATCAAAAGGCGTCAGCCTTAGCGGCGGGGAATGGGGAAACCGCGGCGTGAAATCCCGATTCCGGCAGAGATCCCGGGGTCTCCCAGCCTCCCCCCACCTTGTTCTGGTCGGATTCGTAGACGAGGTGCCGCGCTTCGGCCTCGGCGTGGTCGTAATCCGACGGGAGGATCCAATCTTTGGTTTCTTCCTTGTCCATTTTGCCGTCGCGGTTTTTGTCTCGGAATTCCACAAATTGTTCCCGTTCCGTTTTGACCCACTCGGGTTCGTCGGCGTCCCCGTCGTGGCTGTACATGTCACCTAGGAGGAAGGCGGAACGGCGGGGATGAGGACCGGATCCATCCTGAGGGAAGGACCGCCAGTTCCCCCAATCCCACCGGAGCGCCCAGGAGCAGCTCCCGAGGCCACAAGGGCCACAACTTCCAAAGGTTGGACCAGACAATCCCCAAAGTCCCTTCCCACCCGGTATTCCATGATTCTATCACGATCCCTGTCTCCCCCTTTCCATCCTTGAGGATTTATTTCCCTAAATTCACCCCAAAAAGCAGTTTGGAGAAGCAGGCAGCCTTCCTCCTGACGTATTTTGGAGTCTCCTCGCCACCCCCGAAGCATTCCATTCGGGATAAGGGCTGTTAAAGAGGGCAGCTGCTCCGTGTCCCCCACCTCCAAGAGGGGACAACCCCGGATTGCCGAGCAGATGCTCCCTCCCCTCGGGGGTCTCGTCCCACCCGGAGCCCCCAGCGCCTGTCACCGCTTTGGGATTTAACCCAGGAATCCCAGAGAGGAGCGGGGCAGGTCTAAAGTTAGGAAGTGAAGAGAGATAATGGAATTCCAGGAGGGGGAGGGATGGGAAAGCACATGCCGGCAGCTGCTCCCGCCGGAGCGGGGCCGCGGAGGGGACACGGTGGCAGAGCCGAGAGCCGGCGTCTCACCTATGTACTCCTCCAGGTCGATGAAGCCGTCCCCGTTCTTGTCGATGTCCTCCATGGTTTCCTGCCAGGAGACGAGGGTTAGCCGGGCTCGGAGCATCCGGCCCGGCAGGGAGCCCTTTCCCAGCCCCAGCAGCAGGAGGATGCCATCTCCACGTTATGAAAAAAAACCCAAACAACCCCAAAAAGCCACATTTTGTGCTCCACGGCCGGTCCCCACAGCCATCCCTCATCCACCTCATCTGCTCGAGGTCATCCCGCCCATTTCTTGTGCCGATGGTGGAGTGGGTCCGGAAGGTCTCCCCGGGCACGGAGCAGACGTCCACCTGGATTTCCAGCCCTCTCCACCCATTTCTTTGCCATAGAGACCACGTTTGGTGCGAGGCCACCAGCCGGAGCAGACCCACCTGCACGACTATGTCCTTCATGTAATCGTACTCTTCGGGGTGCAGAAAGGCGGTGAACTCTTCCTTGGTGGCCGTCAAGTCTCCATCCTTGTCAGCCATCTTGAAGCGTCGTTCATCTCGCACCATCATTTGTTTATAATTAAATCCATCATCAGGGTCCGGGTCATCTGGGCATGAGAAGAGAAGAGGCAGCCGCCCCGTGTCAGCTCGGGCAAGGGGGAGACCCCACGGTCATCACCAACCCAACCTCAACCCAATGTCAACCTCAACCCTACGTCAATCTCAACAACTCAACGTCAACCCAACCCAACCTCAATCTTCTCAACCCAACCTCAACGACCCAACCTCAACCTCTTCAACCAAACCTCCATCTCAACCTCAACAACCCAACGTCAACCCAACTTCAATCTCAACCCAACCTCAATTCTCAACCTCCTCAACCCAACCAAACCTCAACCTCCTCAACCCAACCCAACCTCAACCTCCTCAACCCAACCTCAGCCTCCCAACGCTTTGCCACGGCAGCCTGAATTTTAGGTATCGGCGGCCATCATGTCTCTCCTGCACCTCCTCTGCCAAGAGGAAGAGGAGGAGGAGCTGCCAGCAGTCGTGGGATACCAGCATTCCCAGGGAAGATGCCCCCAGGAGACAAGGATCGGAGGGAGTTTTTTTTGGCCGGCACAGCCCCCGGTGGCTCAGCCCAAGCTATTTCGGGAGGAGAATGTGTAAGGAGATATTGCTCCCCGCTGCCGGGGCGGCTTCAAAGCCAGCGCAACATCACCCAGCGCCCGCCGGGGCGGGAATATCTGGGCACATATGGCCACTCCATATAGCTACGCCAACAGCTATAGATAAGCTTGGGAATACCGAAGTCGGCTTTGTCTGTCAGCCTATAGAAAACTATCGACGGAGGAGGAGGAGGAGGAGGAGGACGTAGCCGAATCCTTGCGGGGTTAAATTAAGCGAGAGCCAAGCCTGGTCTAAAAAAAGGCTCCCTCCCGTCTCTGTTTACATCCAGGACAAAAGGCAGGGGATTAAGCAGCTCCGTAGGAGCCCCGGTGCTGGCCAACCATTAAATGTAAGATGGTAAGGAGGTTTTATTTTAAGTCACCTCTAGGGCACAATTAAGCCTAAAGTTTCCTATTCTACGCCCGAGCTTTCAGCCCGGGAAGCGGCCTACGCCGAACTCCGGGTGAGAGCAAACAAAAGCCTCGGGAACGGGCATCGGCGCAAGTCGGAGTTAAAAGCAATTTCTTTTAATATCGGCGATTCTGCCCTTCGGCCCAGCGGCTGGAATGAGTTTTACTCGGCAGAGAGCTGAGCGTTTTAATAAGGGTTAAACCCACCCGAAAACGCTTTGCGTTTTAGTCCCCGAGCTCGGTGGCACAAGCCAAAAGTTTTCCCGGGGCGGAGTGAAGGGAGCGAGGTGGGGAAAAGCTCGGGAGCTGCGGGCAGCAAACCCAGACGCTCGAGTTTTTAACCCTCCGTCCCGAGCGGAAACACGAGCGTTCCTGGTTTCACGACCCCCTCGTGGGGACAAGTGAATCCGATGGGACTGAAGAACAAAAAAAAAAAAACCCCAAAAACCTGCATTATTGTTATGATGTTCTTATTCTCGAGGAGGTTTTAAAGGGAGTTTTACTTTAAGATGAAGCTCGGGGTTATTTATCCCTTAATAATCTTGTTTTGCCTACGGAAAGCAGGATTTCGACCTGCAGAAAGAGCCCGCGGCGCCGACGCACGCCGAGCTACTTTACCCCAGCACTGGGCGCAACCCGGTGACTAATACAGTGCTGAAGTTTAAATAAATAAAAAAAAATTAACAAAAAAGTAACAAAACCCAACAAAGCACCAAACCCAGCATTTCATTTTGATGACAAAAAAACCGAGCATTTTTTAAATACTGAGTTAGAGGAGCAAGAGAGGGTGGTGCCTCGGCTCCCACGCGCCGGGAGAGGGATGTTCTTAACTCGATTAAGGGCTCGGCCGGCCTCTTGGCCGCGGGTCAAACTCTCCAGGGGCATTTCCAGAGGTTTTTCCAGAGGCGTTGCGGCCGGAGAGGGGAGGGGAGAGCCTGGTGTAAGGGACGAGAATATTTCAGCAGAAAGGAGCCGGGGGGGGGGGGAAAATAAAACAATTCCTGCTGAAAAAGGGAGGTCGCAGCCAAGGCGTAAAGCTGGCACGGCTCTGCTGGGTAGAGCCCAGCGGCGAGAGCGGGGTCGTTGGGATCTTCCCGGCGTTCCCTACGGACAAAAGGACACGGGAGCAGGGCTATAATAGGCTTTATCAGGATCTGCCAAGGGCACTCGGCCTCCAGCGCCGCTCCATCTTTCTGTCCATCACGGGGGCCAGGCGCTCCCCCTCTTACAAATTAGGCTTGAGAAATGGTTTTCTCATTAAGGTTTGGGTTGTTTTTTTTTCCTCATTAAGCATTTTGATCTCATTAAGGCTTTTTGGTTTTTTTTTTTTTAAAAAAAAAAAAAAATCTACACCTGCAGGTCATAAACCCCACTGCAGGGCCTCCAAAAAGCATGGGAAGAGCCTTCCTAGGACTTCTTCTCTCCCTTCCAAGGCTGGATTTGCAGGGGCAGATAGGCTGGGCTTTCTGTGGAGCTCCGTAATTAAGTTATTAACGGAAAAGGGAAGCTCAGCACCCCCTGACGAGGTCCTGGGGGGGCCGATTTGCCCACGGCAAGCTTCCATCTTCCTCCAGCTTCTCGAAGAAGCCGTGAAACAACCCGAGGGAAGACGGATGAGCCAGAACCGAGAGGCAACAGCCTCCATACGTTCCGCCAGAGCATTTGACTATCTTTGGAAATATTTAGTAAATTAAACTTTATTTCATGCTTTCAAGCCGTAGCTCATCGTACCATATATGTCAGCGTTCCAGGAGGCGGGAACAAACTGGCAGAGGAACTGGTATTTTTTCTAACGTCTTAACCCCAGCACAGCTTCTTCTTCCCTCGCTCCCCGGGGCGTTTAAGGGCTGCTGACCACGTGCCCAAATCTACACGCTTTGGGGTCTAAAACTACGGCCAGGAGAAGCGGAGAAACCGAGGCGTGACTTCGGAAAGCCATTGAAAAGACTCTTTGCTAACGATCTTCGCCCATTTAGGATGGGCGCAGACACCCAGAACACCGCGGCTTCGACAGCCACAGGTTAGCCGGCGTCTTTCCGCAGGCGCCCAGCGGCGGCTGGAAATTCGGAAGCCGGAAGGCAAAGAAACCCTCGGCCCCTTGCGCCTTTCATCACGTTATCGCTCACGATTTGAGGTTCGAGCCAATTTTCACAATTAAGTGCATCAATAAAGCAGAGTTACAAAGCCGCGTGTTGATGGCAAACTTCACCTTTGGGTTTGGGTTGGGTTTTTTTTCCACCCCCCGCCACATCTTTTCTCCCTTAGATTGCCCTTCAGAAGGTAAATTTGGAGACTTTTTTTTGTTTGGTTGGTTGGGTTTTTTTAAATTTTAATTCCAGGGCTTTGGGGGAATGAGCCGAGAGCTCCCGCTCCATCGCACTTCTGCTTTATTGATGGGAGACCACCACCAGACGGGCCACCTCGCCCCTTACCGAGGTAAGTGCCATATGTCACGTTTCTGTACTCATCCCAGGAGATAAATCCATCTTGGTTCATGTCAAACTCCTGCCACTGGCGTTCGACACTGTCATACACGTATTTCTTCTGGGCCTTCTTAATCCAGGCTTTCAGCTCCCCCTCCGTCACAAACCCATCCTTATCCGTGTCTATCTTATCTACAATCATTCTACAAAAACAAAACAGCAAGTTTCAAGCGCCGGCTCCGCAAAGTTGGTATCCCAAGAGTCGAGACCTACCTAAGATGTAGCCGTAGGTGGCATTTTTATATTCCTCCCAAGAAATGAGGCCGTCCTCATTGAGGTCGTGCCCTTTCCACTGCCGCTCTACATCCTCGTAAATCCAGCGCTTTTGTGCAAACTTAATCCAGTCTTTCAGCTCTTCCACTGTTACAAACCCGTCTTTGTCTTCATCTATTTTACTTACAATCTTTCTGTAGAAAATGCAGAAAAATCCAGCAAAAGTTAAGGCAAACAAGGTTCTAGTTCTACCGGGCAGAGCATCTGGATGGTTGGCAGGCTACATCCGGACGCCGGAGTGAGCAAGTCAAGGTGTTTATGACCAAATCCCGGCAATTCGACCACGCGGATGGCTCGTCCTCAAAACCAACGGACGGTTTTAGCCGCCCCAAACACCGGCTTGCTCGTTTTTGGGCCATCCAGGTTTTGTATTCTGCGGGAACCCCGCGCGTTAGGGCAAAACGTTTACTCCCTTCGACCTTGGGAAAACACCCGGTCGCGCGTCTTCCCACCTCGACAGAGCGCAGGGAGGTAAGAACGTACGGTCAAAGCGGGAAACCCGGCTCCGGTACAGGGATATAAAGACCGAGCCTCGACTCGTTTGCACACCCGAGCCCAGCATGGCAGAGAAAACCCTCCGAGGACAGCCACCAGAAGCCACCGTCGCATCCCCCTCGCCCCGGCCCCGATGCCCACCCGATTTACCGAGGGAGAAACCGGAGATGCCTGGTTTACAAAGCAGGGTGCGAGGCCGCGTGCCTTCTTTTTTTATTTTTAGCAGCAGCTGCGAAGAAAAGCCGCCGGGAGGAATGTGGAGATCCATAGGCAGCCGCAGGGCGAGCCTCGGGGAGGGAAGGAGGGGGGAGAGGGGCTGTTTCGGCCTCGTGTTTTATTCCTCGGAGCAGGCGCGGGGCTTCGCAGGATGGGAACGGTCGGATTGGTCGCTCCCCCTCCCCGGCAGCACCAGGCCATTAAAGCCAGGGAAAACAGCCCAAAATATTTCACTCGGTCAACCAGGATCGTTTCAGGTTTTTTTTCCGCCCCCCCTTTTAACAGGAAGGTTCAATCCGAGACCAATTAAGTTCAGTAATCCTTAACTCCAACGCAGTAATTTGAGGAATTTTAAAAGACGGCATTTTAAATGGCCATCGGACTCTTAATTCCCGGAATATTGATGTAAAGCAAAACATCAAGTGCAAACCCAGCCCAAAGGGAGACCGGAGCCGCCCTGCACTGAGCTCCCAGGTTTTGTTGTTCCGTAATTGCTTTAAAAAGCAAAACCACGATTTCTTCCGCAGCACAAGGGATGTTCCTAAAAACAAAAAGCTGAACAGATCGCTGGGATAAGACTGGTAAAAATATTGGCTTTACTTCTAGAAGAGTCTACCAGCTCGATGCCGTATTTTACCTGCGGCTTGCGACCGCGTGCCACATTTCGGAGGCCTGAGTCATTTCACAGCCACATCTTAAAGATTTGCTATTTCAGGGAAACAATTCAACTTTTACACATTGTGTTGCCATTCAAGAGCCACACACTCTCGTGTGGCAAGGCACGATACAGGTTAAAACCTGTAAAAATGGGGGGGGAAAAAAAAAACAAAACGCTCTGTTTGCAAACAGTTAAATGGTTAAAAAGGTTTCTGCCACACCAAACCCCACAGCGTCAGCAAGACGAGGAGGTGACAGAGCTGAGCAGCCGAGTGACAAGATTTGGGCAGTTGATCTCACACAAACCCCCTTTTCATCCGTCCAGCCAAGGGGGATGAGAAATCGGCCACCAGCGGAGCTGCGAAGTGCTGGCCCAAGGATATATCAGGGAGGAAAAAAACCCAAACAAACCCCACCGGAATGAAGAATCGGATGCCGCATCGGGGTGACTTTTCCAGGAAAGGTTTCTAGGTGGGGCAGCAGAAGTTTGGAGGTTTAATTAGAGAAGAGTTTCCCTTTTTTAATTGCGTTGAGGGAAAGTTAAACTCCGTCCCCACCTGGAGCCTGGCGCCGCTGGGGACACTTGGGCAGCTCCTAAACCTCCGCCTTCCACTGGTTCAGCGGCTCCGTGCCAAAACCAGAGGCTCACAGGCTGGTTTCCCAGGGCAGAAGCCACGAAAACCATCGGTTTTAATAAAAAAAAATAATAAAAAAAAACCAAACAGTTTTGGAGCGGGTGGCAGGGGCACCAGATGTTTGGTGATAGCTGGCAGCTGGAGTCGACAGGCTGCTTCGCTTTCCCACTCCCACATCCCAGGGAAGGGAGGGAATCCTGTCTGTTCAGCGCTATCGCCAGGAAAACCGGCGGAGCATTCCCCTAATTCAGCAGCCTTTAATAAAAAACAAAGAAAAAAAAAAAAAACCTAAGGTAGAGCACGGGATGTTGTTCCAAAATCCCGGTCGCCCCAAGAAACAGGGAGGTGAGAAGAGCTGTACGGAAAGAGAGCCAGGAAACACGGAGCCAGAGCTCTCTCCTAGAAAACTGGGTCCTTCCAACAGCCATTAGAAAAAAAAATAATAATCATTTACCTAATTGTGCATTCGTAACAAGTTTATCAACCCAATTCAGGCTGGGGAAAGTGTGATGAATTTGCCTCTGACTAGAAAAAAAAAGAGCTGGTTTCTGTCAAGGGCGAGAGCGGTTGGAAACGGCCTCGTTAAAACATCCGAGTGGAAACTCTGACCCCAGCCCCGCTTCCACTGCCAGCTTTTTCCAGTAGATAACTCAGCAGAACAATGAAATTAAAGCGCAGAGCCGTGACAAAGCCTACGGGTCAGGAAAACAGCCCGGGGGGGAGGATCGCCAGGAGTAGTTCTGCTCTCTGCAGCCGGAGCTGCACGTTCCCCTTCGCAATCGCTCCCGCTTTATGGGGGGAAAAAGGGGAAAAAAAAAAAAAAATCAAGGTATTCTCTCCAGATTATTTCCCCTGCAAAAAGCCACCCGGCTCGTCTTATTTTACAGCTTGCAGACCGATGAGGGCCTTTGCTGCACTGGATCCAGTGGTCCAAAGAGGTTTTTTTTCCAGTTTAAAGAGTCCCCAGGGGAGAAAAAAACCAAAAAAACCCCAAAAAACCCCCAAAAAATCAAAACCAAACCCAAATCACCTCACACGCCAGCCTCCAGCAAAGACTCCTTCACGGCAGACGTGGCGTTGCCTTTATTGAGAGCAAAACGCTGGCGGAGAGACCTGTGGCTACCTCCCGCCGCAGGCCGGCAACCCGGATGGTCCGTATGGATGCTACGGCACGTGGGGAAGCCCGGAATCACCCTGCCCTGCAAATCCAGCTGCGTCCATCTGGTTTGCCTCACTCCGGTGGCATTTCCCTGAGCTGGTTAAGCTTTGCTTTCTCATTAGGGAGCCCCATTCCCAAAAAAACCCACCTCCCTGGTTTTCATCGTGGCCTGCAGTGAGCGCGGCTCCGCCGGCTGCGGCGTGAGGCCGAGATGTTCAGCTCGCGCGTGGAGGACTACGCCGGTGAGCAAAGCCCATCCAGGACACGGAAATCAGGCGCCGCCGCCACCACCACCAGCCTGCCGTCTTCAAAAACCAGAAAAAACGGGCAAAGCCAGTAATTTGGACCGTCACAAGCCAGTGCTTGAGCCCACCATCTCGAGGAGGGTCCCAACGGCAAGGCCAAGCTCACCGGGGCGGTGCCAGGGCTCCGAAAAATGTCTTGTCGGGGTTGAAGCTCAGAAGGTTTAAGCCTTTTTAAGCCCAATGTGAACAACTGCGCCGGCAGCTGCTGCCGCGCAGACAAAGGCACACGCTGTCGCGCCGAGGAGCCGGCACTGCCAGGGCCAACGCCGACCGGCCCCGCTACACCCCCTGTTCGGACACCCGCAGGTGGCAGGGGAGGCAGAGCGAGGAAGCAGAAGTTAATTTTTCAAGAGATGCTCTGTTTTCGCTAACTTGTGGCTCCGCGCAGCAACCAGCTGCTTCTCAACTGGGAAGAATAACGTGGCAGGAAAATGCAAGTAATCCCCCGGGCCTCCGGACTCCAGCAGTAACTGGAGAGCAGCAAGCTGCCGGTTTGAGCAGGGCAAAGCGAAAGGCGCTTATTTTTATTTCTGCTTTGTAGTTTTGGGGAGTACTCGGTGCTCGGAAGCAAGCGTGCGTGGTTGGAATGACTCAAGGTGACCTTGCAGGCGGAGAGCAACGTCTCCAGCGAGAACTGCACACGTGCTGCGTAACTTTGTCACCACCATTTGTGTCGGTCACTAAATTTCAGCTACCGCTGCCTTAAAAGTGACATTTCAAAGGCTCTAGTTGAGATTAGCTCTGCCACCTGAGGTGCAAGACATACGTGAATGTCGGGGGGGGGAACATTTACGGCCAGCGCAACCCACTGTGGATTCGTTTTCTCTCAATTTGATTTTTATTTCGCCTCTTTTCCTTACCCGAGTCTCTCCTTGCTCTCCTCCGGCGTGAGCTGATCGAAGGTTTTGGCCTCATCCGCCCCGAGGAAAGCGTCGTGGTCGTAGTCGAAGTTCTGGGCGTCGTCGTGGACCTTGTCGCTGAGCTGCGGGTCGTGGTGAACCCGGTCCTTCTTTTCGGTGGGTTTGCTCGAGATGCAGAGCATGGAGAGAGACAGGCAGAGGAGGAGCTGAGGGATGGTCATGGTGGTTCAGACGCACCTACGGGACAGCGAGAGAAGGGGGAAATTAGGAGCCCGCGCTGCAAAGGGCGACGCCGGAAGAGCACGACGCCGGTTCTGGGGTCACAAACCAGAACTCAGACACCAAAATGGGGAGACCTGATGAATTAATACAGATTAGCTGGGCAAAAGGATGAATTAATACAGATAAGCTGGGCAAAATGATCTCTGAGCCCTACGGCGCTTGGGGAATCTCTTATTCCCACCCTCCCGGAGCAGCTCCCTGCTCCCAGCTGAGCCCCTCCGTACGGCAGAGAGCAACAACTGCGTGTGTTGGAAGGAGAGCGAGGAGGACGAGGAATGCGAAGGATGCGTGGCAAACACGCGCGGCGGATCGTCCGTTCCGCAGGCCCTGCCAAGCCGTGCCGGCTGCCCTCTGCTCTCACGTCCTCCCGCCCAATTCCCTCCCCCCAAAAAAACCCTCCTTCCCAGCCAGGCATCTTGTCCGCCTGACGGCTTCAGACACTCCTCCAGGACCTCCGATACGGATGGAAGCCTCGCCCACACGAATTTCACTATTAATTTGAGTCACGCCGGGCTCGCTACACCCATCGGGAACTCAATTCCAGGTGCCGGGTGGGTGACAGACGATGACAGAGATAATCAGGACGTGGCGATTTATCGCCCGGATCGTCTGTCCGGCACTCGCACGGTAACGCTGGGGTGTCAGGGATGGTCACAGCACGCCTCTGGGCGGAAAACGCCGGATAAAAACGTGAGAGCCGTACTTGGCAATCGGAGAAGGCTCTCGGAAGTATTCCCCATCCTCATCTCTTTAATCTAAATTTAAATTGGGCCGCTAACATGCGTATTCTTCCCCCCTTCTCCAGCAGCGGGAATCGAGCTGCCTTACTCTCTCCACGCAGGCAGAGCTCCGCTTGCGCAGTCCTGCCTGAAAAAGTTCATAAAAACTACGCTTTACCCTGTAGAAACCAGAATTAAGAGAGTCCGTGCAGCTAAAATGACTTGCAGGGGGTTAGAAAGGATTAGCAGAAGGGGGGAAAAAAACCCCAACTTCCAATAGAATAAAACAAGGAGGAGAGTTACCTCCCTGAAGCGTTATTCAGGAGTTGGAGAGGTCGAGGGATCGTTTTTATTTAAAAATCAACCATTTCACCAATATTTGTCGAAAACGACACAGGCAGCAGGGCAAGGAATCCACTAAAATCCCCCCATAACGCCCGAAGGATTTATCCGCGCAGAGTTTGTGCCCTGTGAATGCCTCCAGCGGTGAGAGCGGGCCCCACAAAATAAAGGCTGCCGGACAGACGGAGGGTTGTTTGATCCCGACCGTCACCGTAACTGCGCTGGCTTCCAGCCACCTTCGCGCCCAGGGGACACGAAAAGGGATGAAAAACAGGTCACAGGCGTCATATAAATAGCCAAACCCGCTGTCAAAGAATTTCATCCTTGAAGCTGGCAAGGTAAACTCGCAGAAACCCTGCCTGGCATTGGGTTCGCTAAGGATCTCTGCAGCTCCGGAGATCTCCGGAGGCTCCGTGGGGAGCACCGCAATGGCAAACCCGGCAGATCCGAGCTGTCCTGCCCATCTCGGGAGCGGGCAGAGCACCAGAGGAGAGAAGCCAAACCCCAGGGAGGCGAGAGCATCGCCAGTTTGGTTTTTTTATTTTTTTTCCTCCTGTCGAGAAGGCTGGAAAGCAGCGCTCCGCTGGGAAATCAAAAGAAAAGGAGGAGTTCTGCCGCCACGACCGCATCCACCAAGGCGCGTCCTTCGAAGGATGAGCGAGCGTTCCGCAGCGGGAAGGGATGAGGGAGCCGGGCTGTGAATTCTGGTCTCGTATACAGCATACGCGTAACGATGCCTTGGGCTTTTGGCCATTAATTAGCGCAAATAAAAGGGAAGTTTGGGCACAGTCTAGCTGAGGGAAAGAGGAAGAGCAATGGAAAGGGTGGAAAAGCTGGAAGAAGAGCAGCTTTCCTCAACTCACAGGTAACTTCTGCGGCACAAGGTGTAGTATAGACCCGTGCCACCCTGTCAAGTCAGATATTCGGAAGATTTGGGTTTTGATCTCTACAAACCCGTCCTCGAGGCAGGACCCTGCAAACCTCCCTCGCCACATCTCACGGAAGGAACCAAGATAACAGAGTGTCGTGGTTTAACCCCAGCTGGGTTAATACATCTGACAGAAACATCCGATTTGAGAATAAATCGGACATCGCGGAAAGCAGTAAGGCTTCCCACCCAGCTGCGGAGGGCCGGCCGAGCGGAACAGGAGAGGGCCAGGATGCCGGGAGAGCAGCGTCCATCCTTTCAGGCAGCACGGAAGTGGCATTCCACCTCCTAACCGTTCTCTGGTGTATCGTCACACCCTCATCACATTTTAATTTATTAGTTTTAAAGGCAGAAATACTCCCTCGTGGCTTTCACAACTTGAAGGATACCTGGAACCCCCCCGCCCCGGGACTTAACCTCTTCCCCATCTCCTCTCGATCCGGGTGAAAAATCCCCAACCCCGGCCACCTCTGATGCAATCCAGCACGGCCGTGACCTCAGCGGGGGGGGGGACGACACACAACGCACCCCAGGCGGTATTTAAGAGAAGCTCTAAGTATATATTTACACGGAGTACCAGACTCTCGCTCACTTTGAGCACGTCCCAGCGCCAAGGACCTGCCCAACACAGACCAACCTCCCCCGAATCCTAGGAGAGGGCTGGGCTAAAGCACAGGGTGACCCAGAATCGGGGTAAATACCACGATTTTTATCTACAACGTCCACATGAAGCGGCCGTGAGCCATTTGGAAGTGATTAAAAGGGACGATCTGACCTCAAATATATACCTTGGCATCACGCCGGGTGCCAGGCAGGCGATGAGCCTTACCTCTGCGGGTCAAGATGCTGCTCTAGCGCTTGGCGGGACAAAAAACCGCCATAAACCAACCATTATTCATAAACAATTCACATCATTGACAGCTTCTGCTGACCAACAGCTGCTCTACCAACGGGACTGAGCCCAAAATTTTCCTCAAGGCTCACAGTTTTGGAGAAAATAAAGCTTTGAGCTCGATTACGTGCGCCCCTCTTCTCCCCTCAGCTAGTTAAGCAAACCACAAACCGCTCCGGGAAGGGACGCCGGCAAGTTCCCTGTTCTCCAAAATAAAAGGGGCTCGGTGGTGAACCACAGGGAAGTCAGAAGCGGCAATTAGCGGTGGGGAGCGGGGAAGTATTCCCGCAAAACGGGGTCTGCCGAAACCCCAGCTGGCTGAGGAACTCGGGACTCCCCTTGGTTTTCCAGCGATATCGATGAAGGAACTGGGGATTCTGAGCTTGGTTTTGCGGCGATATTCAGAGCGGCCCAACAGCTACGAAGCCCTTTGGAAGGGCATTTCCCACTTGGGAACGCAGTTAATCCCAGCGAAAAAAAGCCTATGGACAACATAATTCGCTCAAATTTGGGAATTAGTCTCTATTTTGGCTTTTAAGGGGGATTAACCCCAATCCCAGCGGCCTCGGCAAACCTGGTCCTTACCCGCAGGCAGAAGAGGAGGCGGTCACCTGTAATTAACGGCAGTAATGGAGAACTTATTGCTCTTGTACCGGGAGCTAAAACAAATAACGGGTGAGAAAGTGGCGATTTATGCCCCAAAACAAGCGTTCACCGATATATGACGAACCTGAAGGCGCGAGGGGTTCATTAACTGTTAATTAAGGGGGAAATAAGACCGCTCCTCGCCCTGAGGTTCTCCTCACAGGCCAGGCTCCCCCCCACAGGGTTCCCATGGCGACCAGGCCCGGGGCTCCCGAGGCCCAGCCCGACCACTGCCACGTTCCCGCTTGCCCCGAATGGGCTGTAGGAGCGGGACCGGCCGCTGCCGCCTCCCCCGAGGGTCGGCCCCGGGCCCAGGCTCGCCTCCCACCCCGCTAGGTCGGTCCCGTCCCTCACCGTTACCGGGAGCCGCCGCCGCCGCCGCCCGCTTCTCCTCAGCCGCTCCGCCGACCGGAAG
>VFFE01007913.1:185523-207482 GCA_008921705.1 Burhinus oedicnemus | reverse complement strand
TTAGTGGTGGACTTGGCAGTGTTGGATTGACGGTTGGACTCGATGGTTTTAAAGGTCTTTTCCAACCCAAATGACTCCGTGATTTGATGATTTAGAGACACGGGAACCAAACCCGCCGGCCCTGGGCGCTCACCTGCAGCATGTCGAGCAGTCCCTGCCGGCAGCCCTCTTCCATGCCGTACTCGTCCACCAAGATGCTGCCCAGGTAGAGAAAACAGGAGTGCTGGTGCGCCCGGTACACGTTCACCATCTGCGGGGAGACACGCACCGCCTGGCACCGCCGGCACCGCCTGGGGCCTGTCGGCTGCGGGATCCGGCCGGGAACCTGGCAGCTCCCCCATCCCCTGCTAGAGCTTCCCCCAGCCCCTCGGCGGGCAGGGGACATCCTGGAGGACTCGCTCAGGTCTGATCTTGCACTTGGGAGCATCTCCCTGTTGCGGCTGCCGGAGCCGAGGCAGCTCCTGATCCTTCCTTTGCCCGGTGGAAGCACCGAGCAGAGCAGGGGACACTCAGCGCCAGGCTGTGTCACCTCCTCGAGGAGTCGCACGGTGCGGAGTTCCACGCGTGCCTTTCAAATTACAGATACAACCCCAGGGCTCCCACCAAGGTTTTCCATAGGAACTCCCGAAACTGCCAGCATTCTCCCACCCCCCACAGCGTTTTCCAGCCCGGCGTTCACCCACGAGACGCACCCGCCCGCCCACGCGAACCCAGCCGGCGTTTTCCCACGATGGCTCCGAGCCCGGGACGGCAGCGTCCCCAACAAAGGGGGGTTTCTCGTCCCCAGCCGCCCCCTCCTCCCCCTCACCTGGGTGACGAGCGGCTGCAGCAAGGCGGCAGAGCCTTTGCCCACGCAGCGGACGGCGAAGCGCAGGCACCGGCAGCACCGCTCCACGATGCGGTTATCGGCACTGTGTTTGTTCAGGGTCTCCGACAACACGGGCCAGATCTGAGGGCAGACGGAGAGAAGGGTTAACGCTGAACTGGGGGGGACAGCGTACCCCCCCCACCACCCCCTCATCCGAAAAAACATCCAAATCCCTGCACGCTGTAAGGCAGGACCCCAAAAAAAGAGGCACCCGCATTACGGGACCTGAAAATCAGCTTTATTGTAGGAGCGAAGAGCGAAGAGCGGCTCAACGCCTGCGGTGCAGCGCTGCAAACCTTCCAAGGGCAGAGAAATCAAAGCGCCTGGGACACTTCCAGAGCCAGGTCCCCCTTCCCGAGGTTTGAAGACCCAAATTTCCACGCCCCCCCCGCCCCTTCCCGATCTCTGCTTCCAGGAGGGAAAGATGCTCCACCAGCAGCTCCTCTCTCCACAACGCCGCGCAGCTCCAAGCAGAGGTGCCGTCGGACACGCGGATCTGCCCGGCAGCCGGGGATTGGAACCCAACCGCCCGCCTGGTCCAACCTCCCCCCGACCCCATCAATCCCACCGCAGGAATTCCTTCCCCCGATCCCGCACGTACTTCCTGAATGACTTTTTGGCACGGATGGATCTGTCCGTTTTCTACAATGGGGTTGGTGTGTCTGTGAAAAGCAGCAAAGGTATTAACGGTATTTTTTTTTTTCCTAACCGGTCGGGTTTTGTGTTTAAAAGCCCAGGAAACGGGTTGGAGCCTCAAGCGCCCGCCCAGGCTGCGGGAAGGGGACCAGAAACTGGCTTAGAGGGGCTGGGGAACCTCGACCTGGGTGAAGAAGCAGCTTCCAGCCCGTTCCTCTCGGGGCCAGGGGCAAACGAGCCGTCGCTAATTTGGTTTTAAGTCTCTGGGTGAGCAGCTTTGACTCGTGCAGCCCCTGCACAGGCTGTCCCAGCCCCTCCTGCCTTACCTAAATATGACGGCGAGTCGATCCAGGGGCACGGTAGGGTCTGAGGAGAGGCCATTGCTTGGCTCCTGAGAGAGCAGCTAGAAAACAAGGGAAAACGATGGGATTTCAGGACCCAGTGAAGACTGCCTGGATGCCGGAACGCCCCCCTCGCCCCAGCAGCACCTCCCCAAAGCTTGCCCAGGCCCTAGGTAGCTCCTAGCCCCAGCCACGCGCGCGTAGGTTACTCTGAAAGCTCGGAGCGGCTTCTCTTTTCGTCTCCTCCGCATTCCGAGCCTACTCAAAGGGGTCTCCAAAGGAGAAGGGGAGCAGGGCCCGAGGTGGAAGAGAATCCTGCCAACGGATGCGAGCTGCTCGGAGCGGGCAGCGTTGGCCGGAGGAGCTCTCCAGAACCGCTCTCGTGCGGCTGCAGGTCATCCCGACCAGACAGAGGAGGTGCACGTCCCTTTCTTGAGGCTGTCCGCCCTCTTCCTGCCATCCTCCGAGATTTCTACTCTCCCTTATCCTGGATCTACATGGAAAGGTCACTAGGGCCATCACGTTTTTGGGACAACCAGAACGTGACCAGGCGCCCCCGGCAGGGAAGTCAAGTTCCCACGTTCTCCATGCCGGAGACGCGGGGTGAAAGCTGCCGGCTGCGTTCCGAGGTGGGTTCAGGAAGGCTCTTTGGCTCCTGGCACATAAATGGATTTTTAGGGACTGTTTTTCTTCCCATTTAACCCACTTCACGCTCTGCCAGGTAGGTGCTTCTCAGCCAGGAGAGACTTAGGGACAAGTAGGGTCTCGGTCCTGGACTCCTCATACACCTCCGGCTTCAAGGACACACAATTCCCGCAGCAGATCAAGCCACCGGGCAAAGATGGAGCCAGGGCAGCTCCATGGCCTCCGACCTGTCCCCTCCAAACCAGCGACGGACAAGGAGCAGGTTAACGCAGCTCCGACCGGGACGTACCTTCTTCAGCGCCATCACTTGTACGGCGCAGAGTTCACTGAGGCATTCCGCGATCTTCTCCAAGGGGAGCCTGGCGAGGACCAGGGCCGTTCCTGAAAGGCAAGAGGAGACGGGCTCAGGAGCAGGGACGCGGCGCCGGCACGGCTCCGGGGCAAAGGTGGCGACTGCTTCCCAAGACTGGGAGATGGTTCTCCGCGGCTTGAACCCGTGGTCAAACCAGACACCGAAATACTTTCGGCAGGGCGGGAAGGAGGAAGGAATGCCGGCGTGTGGGAATACAGGGATGATCTGAAGGCAGACGGACACATCTGGGCACCCCGGCGTGTCCCCGCAGCGCCCCTGCCCAGCAGCATCGTGAGGGCCGAGGAAGTTTCTTCCGACCCACAGCTAAAGCGTTCCAAGGGCTCTCCCAAAAACAAAACACCAAGGCGAGCCCTCGAGCCGCTCCCCGCTGCCACGTCACAGCGTCCCACCCAGCGGCAGGAGCAGCACGCACGCCCCGCGTCGGCAGACCACAGGGCTGGGCAGCCGACGACAACACCGGGAGGGAAAAATTCCTTCCCCCACCTCACGTATTCCTTGTTTTAAAGAAGGAGGAGAAAATACTTTGCGGCAGGGAGAGGAGCAGCTCAGAAGCGCGGCTAACGCTGCCTGTATCGCTACGCGAGCGCAAACAAGTGAAAAAACAGGACTTTTGTCTCTCGAGTCGCACACCCCGGCCGTACAGCCGCAATAAGGCTCCCTTTGCACAAGCTCCATTGTTAAAAGTTTTTGGAAGCGCTTGGATCCGTCGGGAATCTCTGAGGCAGGACATGAGTCCTGCGCCTCCCCGAAACCCACCGTGGCTGAAGAGGCAGACGATGCCCAGCAGCCAATAGCCCGGCAAGAAGCGAATCCTGCACCTTCAGGCTGGAGTTGAAAAAACTACATTCTTACGCCCAAACTGCCTCTAAAATGACAAATGCTCGCGATTTTCCACCCCGTGCAGCCCATTGCCACGTGCTCGGATACAGCTGCCCCCCGTTGCTCACTTGGCTGGGAGCTTTTCAAACGTTTTCTTCCTGCATTTCAAATGTTTTCTTTCCGCATTTCAAAGGTTTTCTTCCCACATTTCACGTTCAGAGCAGGGATGGCGACAGCTTATAGACCCAGGAAGGATTTCTTTCTACCTCCCGCCCCACGGAAGCTCTCGAGAAAGAGTTGTGGATGCGCGGAGCGCCTCAGGGCAAGCCCAGATGCTCTCGTCGAAGAAAAACCATGTGAAAACGGGGTCGCGGCATCCGCGGTGAGCGATGTCCCCCCAAAAAAAGCCACCCCACCCAACAGCTTTTCCATACGCACCCTTCAGGAGCCCCACAGCAGCCTCTGGAGAGAGCGTGAAGGAGTCGAGGGAGCGGGCTATCTCCAGCAGCCCGTTAAAGTGCTGCGCCATGTGGTCCCGGCAGACCGAGCAGATATTGTGGATGGCCTTGGCCGCCGCCGAGGCCAGCCGCCTGTCGCACAGACCTTTCATCAAATAACCCAGCACGGGATCTGCGGAGGAGAAAGCCGAGGTTGCGGAGGGGATTTTTGGGGACCAGGTTTGCCGCAGGGCAGAGCTGCGGCGGCGGCTCCCGTGCCGGAGTGGCAGGAAGGACTCACCCAGGAATTGGGGGTTTCTGTCCACCACCTCGCTCATCTCTCCCACCAGCTCGATGCTGGTGTAGCGGACGGCGGTGTGCACCGTCTCGGGGAGGCGAACCACCCCCTCCAGCACCTCCACCAGGGTCGGGTTGTTCTCCCTGCGGGGAAGAGGCAGCCAGCTTAGCCCCAAGGCGCATCCCGGCCCGTTTCCACACAGCAGCTGGTTTTATTAAACCTGACGGATTCCCACGTCGCTCAGAATCCGGCGGGCAAACCCCTGCAGCCACAGCGTGCCGGATATCCGAGACGTGGGTTAGTGAGGGGCTGAGGGCTGTCGGTGCCGGGATCCGCAGCAGCCTCCGGCTTTACCAAACGGAGCAGAAAAACCTAAATCCCTCCAGTGAGAGTGCTCGTGGCACAAAAACAAAGCTCATTAAATCCTCCCGGGACTGCGGAAAGCCAGAGGAGCCTGTTCCCGGTGTGGGAACTGGGTGAGTCCTATGCTCCCTGCAGCCCACGTCGGTGGCAAGGCTCCGGCTCGCCCGGCACCGTCTGCCCTCTCGTGGCATGAGCGGAGCCGAGCTTGGCGAAGCCACGGGACGAGCGAGAACCTCGTGGGACGCGCTGGCAGGGAGCGGATTCCCCCCGGCGGTGCAAGGCCACGAGAGGCTGGCGCTCTCGGAAACAAAGCAGAAATAAAAACTGAAGATAAAAACCAGCAAGAGCAGCCTTGGCATCGATAAGGGGAGCCAGCGAGTGTTCAGCAAAGGCGGCGACTCCCCCAGCCTCCCGGGAAGGGAGGCACGGCGCTCCCAGCCCGGCGAAGGTCAGCCGGGCTGTCCCACCGCATCGGGGCGGCTGTCAGCGCTCCGGAGGACTCATCGCACTCCCACCGCTCTGGATGTTAGCTCTGGAAGCTTCCACTACCGCTAACAGGGGAGGAGAGGCGCTTCCAAAAATGTGATTTAACCTTCCCTAAAGGTATCCGGGACAAATCTACCTGGAGGTGGAAGGATGTGGCTGCGGAAGGATCCCTGGATAACCAGCCCAGGCAAAAATGTTTTGTTTTCAGGATATAAAGTGAGGGGCAAGGAACCCTTGCTCAGGGCTGAACTCAAGTCTGTGGCATTAACGTCTGTCAGAGCAGATGGAAGGGAGAAATGTTTTACGCTGAGGCTGGTGAGACCCTGGCCGGGGTTGCCCAGAGAAGCTGTGGCTGCCCCATCCCTGGAGGTGTTCAAGGCCAGGTTGGACGGGGCTTGGAGCAACCTGGTCTGGTTGGAGGTGTCCCTGCCCATGGCAGGGGGGTGGAACTGGATGATCTTTAAAGGCACTTCAGCAAGGCTTTTGACACTGTCTCCTACAGCATCCTCCTCAGCAAGCTTAGGAAGCGTGGGTTGGATGAATGGCCAGTGGGGTGGATTGAAAACTGGCTGGCAGACAGAGCTCAGAGGGTTGTGGTTAGTGGCACAGAGTCCAGTTGGAGGTCTGGGACAAGTGGTGTTCCCCAGGGGTCAGTGCTGGGTCCAGTCCTGTTTCAACATAACCATCAATGGCCTGGATGAGGGGACAGAGCGCACCATCAGCCAGTTTGCTGGTGATGCACAACTGGGAGGGGTGGCTGACACACCGCAAGGCTGTGCTGCCATTCAGCGTGACCTGGACAGGCTGGAGAGTTGGGCAGAGAGAAACCTCATGAAGTTTCACAAGGACAAGCGTAGGGTACTGCACCTGGGGAGGAATAACCCCCTGCACCAGTACAGGTTAGGGGCTGACCTGCTGGAAAGCAGCTCGGTGGAAAGGGACCTGGGAGCCCTGGTGGACAACAGGATGACCAGGAGCCAGCAATGGGCCCTTGTGGCCACGAAGGCCAATGGCATCCTGGGGTGCATCAAGAAGAGTGTGGCCAGCAGGTCACGGGAGGTCATCCTGCCCCTCTGCTCTGCCCTGGTGAGGCCCCATCTGGAGTCCTGTGTCCAGTTCTGGGCTCCCCAGTTCAAGAAGGACAGGGAACTGCTGGAGAGGGGACAGCAGAGGGCTATGAAGGTGATGAGGGGGCTGGAACATCTTTCTGATGAGGAAAGGCTGAGGGACTTGGGTCTGTTTAGTCTGGAGAAGAGAAGGCTGAGGGGGGATCTCATCAATGCTGACAAATACTTCAAGGGAGGGTGCCGGCAGGATGGCACCAGTCTTTTTCCAGTGGTGCCCAGTGACAGGACAAGAGGGAACGGGCACAAACTGGAACGTAGGAAGTTCCATCTGAACATGAGGAGGAACTTCTTTCCTTTGAGGGTGGCAGAGCACTGGAAGAGGCTGCCCAGAGAGGTGGGGGAGTCTCCCACTCCGGAGACATTCCAAACCCGCCTGGACGCCGTCCTGTGCAACCTGCTCTGGGTGACCCTGCTCTGGCAGGGGGTTGGACTGGATGATCTCCAGAGGTCCCTGCCAATCCCAGTGATTCTGTGATTCTGTGACCTTCACACCCAAACCATTCTAGGATTCTATGAAAGTCCCCAGGCAGAAGATACCCAAGAAGGTCCAACTGCTTCCCACAGTCCCAGCTCCATCCTGGACCCATATTCCTGGCCAGGAAGTGGAGACCTCAATCCTTGGGCTACAGGACGGCTCCATCAGCAAGGGGTACTGCAACCTACCTGCGCCAAGGACTACCTGAAATAAAGTGTGGATTTTAAATGTTTCTGCCTGGAAAAGCACATTCCTAGCCGTGTCCTTGGGATATCGCGGTGTCTCTGCAAAACCCACTTGGAGGCAACTCCTGACCCCACCGCCCTTACGGACACGAGCAGGATGGTCAACACTCACTGGTCAACGCTCTTAGCTATGGAGGCCATGATGAAGAGGACAGCTTCCGTCACCTCCCAGGGTGGATTCCCATCCTTCAGAGTCGCATAAAGCTGCAAGAAAGAGAATCAATCACCAAAGAAGCTACAAACACAGCTCAGGGACATGGCGTCACGTATCCCACCCTGCGAGATCACCATCTGCTCCCCACCTCCTCCGACACCTGCAATACCAGGCGCCAGGTGTGGACCTGCAGAAATCCCCACGTTCCATAGACCACCCTGCTATTTTGGGGCCAGGATACCGTTCCCCAAAGTGTGAGACCTCCTAGAATCATAAAATCACCCAGGTTGGAAGAGACCTTTAAGATCATCGAGTCCAACCATCAACCTAACGCTGCCAAGTCCACCACTAAACCATGTCCCTCAGCACCTGCTTCTCCCAGAACGGTCCCCACCACTGACAGGACACGGTTGCTTCCTTGTGCACGAGGAGGCAACGTGTGTGACCTCCTCCCCACCCCGAGGGCCACCAGGGCTTGGCTACCTCCCGCACAGCCATGGATGCAAGTGTTCCTCGTGATGTTCCCGCAAACCCACCTGAGCAAAACACTCCACTGATCCCACCAGGAAGATCAGGTCTTTCACCAGGTCCGAGACCCGCATCCGGAACTCCCCGAAGTCGTCCGTCTCCTCTGGGACACCCTCCTAACAGAGATGAGGGAGAGCAAAAGGGTGAGAAATCCAGGTTCCCACTCACCCGCAGCTAGGACAAGACAAGGGATTCCAGTTTAGAGGAGAGATCTCTCGTTCCTGCCCTCCTCTCCCCACACCAAGCTACCGAAGTGGATCCGAAGGCACAAAGAAAACGCTAACAGCCTGAACACGCGCCGTGCGTTCCTGCTCCGACACGCAGATGAAGGGACGGAAATCAAGGGGATGAGGAGCACAGGCAGAGATGGAAGAAGGATGGAGCACCCCAGCCTTCAAGGAGGAGGATGAGAGTGCTGCGGCCAGCGCGCTGCGCAGGCTTTATTCCAACAAAACCGCGCCTGAGCCGGGGACGACGCGTCTCTCCCCAGCTCTCAAAATGGGAACCGCCTGGGGGGAGGCGGGAGAGGGTCATCCCACAGCAACGAGACACCGGGAAGGTCTGTCAGAACGAGGGTCGACTTAATGAGAAGAGCTTTCATACGGCAATTTTAATTACTCTCAATCCTCTCTCTGCAATTACTGCAACCGCAGAACTATTACCTGTAAAGCCCTACAGCTCCAGAGAGCGATCGGCATGCAGCAGGGAGGACGGACGCATCCTCCCGCCCCGCTGCCTCCAAAGGCAACAAAGCAAACGCAGCCTTACGTGGTCCGAGTCAAGCTGGCAGTGTCTGGCCAGAGCGTGGAGAAGGCGCTGGATGTAGGCTTTGAAGATGCTGTGGATGACCGCATCGTCTGTCTTGTAGAGGTGCTCCCCCAGTCTGTACCAGAAGTTAAATGAAATTTCTACCACCTGGTTAGAAAGGAAAATTCAGTACCGTGTTAGCAAAAGAGTGGGGTTTTTTTTGCTCCACTCTGCTGCCGACAGAGAAACCTTCTCTGGGGGTGCCTGTGGTGGGGTACCACAGGTTTCCATCGGTGCTGCTTCACCACACGATGACGAAACACGGACCGGTTCCCCCAGCTTCGCTGATCTCTGCTGCTTGTCACTTAATAAGGGATTTGAAACCCAGCGAGTTAATCGGCAAACCTGTCACCAGCCCTCAGAAGTAAAACCTCTTCTCGGCAAAATTAAACATTAAAGCCTAAGAACCGTCTCTCGCTTCAAAGCGTGGACGTCACCTCGTTTCACGTCAGTCAAACCTGCCAGCGGTAAATTTCTGTCTCCCTGATCCTGACCCGATTTGTGCAGGTGCTCTGCCCTTGCTCACGCAGCAGGAGACGTTGAATTCCCAGCCCGCCCCAACAAGCCACGGGGCACTTTGCTGCTCGTGGCTACGCTGTCATCACCGGAGCCCCACGGGTGGAAGAATTTGCCCACCTAGAGATTCCCACCGCCCCTGCCCGGGGCGTTTCATGGTCTAACCATGCTGACGGCCGGCTCGGGGTGCACGCAGGGCTAACGATGCGAGGGGACAGCAACCCCAGAGAGGAGGAAACATCTCCAAGAAAGGGGACGTTGTTCCAAAGCCTACAGCCTCTTTATTGTAAGTGCAGTTATTGCAGAAGAAAAATGAGTGCAGGGTTTTTCAGGAGAAGCTGTAGAGTTTCAAGTTCCTCCTAAGCATCACTGGCACAGGACACCGTCACGCCCAAGGGAGATGGAGCTTCACGGACCTGGACAGGGGACTAAAGGAGTCACCGAGTCCCAGGTGAGCGCTCCAGAGACCTGACGAAGCACAGCCACTCCACAATTCCCACGGCAAACAAGCTGCACCGCAGCAGCCATGGTTCCTTGGCTAACTCGCCTGCCGGTTCTCGGGTCTGATGTACCTTCAGGCTCTGAAAGCTTCTGGAAAAGCCGGTCCTGGAGAGGACACTCACTCATTCCCTACCCACCTCCCATCCATCGCTTCAGCAGCGGCATTTTGGGCAGACGTGGTGCTGAGGGACATGGTTTGGTGGTGGGTTTGGCAGTGTCAGGTTGATGGTTGGACTCGATGATCTTAAAGGACCCTTCCAACCTGGGTGATTGTATGATCCCTGCCCCAGTGAGACCTTACACACGGGGAGGGAGCGAAGGGAGCACGTCCCAGCACGTCCCCGCAGGACGACCCCTCTGCAAAGGAATCTCCTCCCGCTGAACACAGGCACAAGTCAGCCAGGGATTTAATTAACAGTTCTGGAAGAATCATAGAATGGTTTAGGTTGGAAGGGACCTTGGAGATCATCTAGTCCAACCCCCTGCCGTGGGCAGGGACACCTCCCGCTAGACCAGGTTGCTCCAAGCCCCGTCCAACCTGGCCTTGAACACCTCCAGGGATGGGGCAGCCACAGCTTCTCTGGGCAGCAACAACCTGGGCAAGAATAAAGGGAGGGTTTAAAAGGAGACGGCATCTTAAATCCAACGTTCTGTACTTAAGGCAGGATGGTCGGGGAGCTTCGATGCAAAACGGCGTTTCGCTTACTTGGAGGGCAAAGTTACCGTGAGCTACACTGCAAAGCTTGACTGGAGTTGAACACGTGGCAAGAAAATAACGGAGGCTTTCGGAGCGGCACTCGCAGCCCCACACGCCCAGGAAAGGGAAGCGAAGCCAAATTTCTGCACGGCGAAGGCAGAGCAGGCGTCCCCAAGGCCAGCAGCTTGGAGGAACTGAAGCCTCCCAACCCCGCGGCAATACCAGAGAAAGGTTTTTCCACTGACTCATCTCTGGACGAGTGAGATTCGGCGATGGGGCGAGCAGAGGAACACGGGCAGAGCTCACTCACCTCGTACTGCGGGTGACCCGCGCATATCAGCAGCAGCTCCAGCGTCCGCAGGTCACCCAGCCCTTGGCCTGGCGTACAAACTATTTTATCTAGGAACGTCTCGCACAGCTCGGTGAAAACACGGCAGTAATTGAGCACCCTGGTGAAATAAAAAAAAAAACAAAACAAAACAAAACAACAAACCAGGGCACAAGTCAGAAAGATCTTCCACAGGGGACCAGGTACCCCAGCACAGGGGAACAGGTAACGTGCCCCGGAGCCTCGTCTCGGACCAAGAAATACCAACTTCTGCTTTAGCTTTCCGTCAGCAGTTGGGAAACATTTAAAATAGGGGAACTTGGCTTTGTTCAGAAGTCGGTGAAAACGCTGGGTTCCAGTAAGCAAATCTTACGACATTTTCGTATTACCCACAGCATCGGAGAAAACCCGGAGCACCGGCCGACAAGGCACTGGACGTCAGCTACAAAACAGCTTGAGTCTAACCCGGCACCTGGAAGGTGCCACCTTCCAGGAGACAAATACACACACGGAGTTTGAAAATAAAGCCGGGATGTCCCCTTGCCTACACAGGGGACGAGCGCGGCGTGAAGACAGAGCTGCTCTGAAGACAAAGAGAATTTAGCGGCCGAGTTGAACTACGAGCTTTCCTTCCCGTTAAGACTGCGGGAGCAGAGAGAAGAGCGAACAGCCCGGAGCCACGGCACGGCGTGACGGAGGGAGCATCCCACCAAGGACGGCTCCTCGCCACGAAAGCGACCTCAAAATCAGGGGTTTGGGGGAGAGGTGCAGGAGAAGCCATTCGTCCCAGGCTTTGTATTTAGCATTCCCGTTTTGGTGAGGTTTAGGAAATCCCAAAGGAACACGCATCCAGAGCTGTGGCGCAAACACGCCCTAAAGCCTGTCTTAAAGACCGAGCCGAGTCCCTCCACCTGAGATTTTATTTTATTTACCCCGAAAGGCTTCACCCTTTACACACCCCGCAGCGTTTCCCCAGGAGCAGATCGGACACAGGGAGCTGCCGTCGGCAGGGCCCTTATCCGATACCTGGAAGCCTTTAGGGGAGACTGACTGCCTTCTGCGACAGAGACCGGAGGACAGACGCTGCTAATGACACCGCGTCCCTGCAATTCCTGAAGACGAAAGCTTTCACGTTTTTCAGAAAGTCACAGAGGGCAGAGGTGCCACGGCAGAACCCGTCCTACCAAGCAGAGGGGATGTTATAACAAACTTTTACACGCCTGACAACTGAACACTAATTCTATTAGTTTTAAACGGAAGGATAAACAGGAACAGATGCTGCTATAACTCATTTCAAAAGGGCTAACTTTGAAGAGTAACTACTCATTTTGCTTGTGGAAATCTCATTTTAACGTGGGATTTCCTTAAGTCAAAGGCACCTACGTTATCTCAGAATCCCCGGGGCTGGAAGGGACCTCTGGAGATCATCCAGTCCAACCCCCCTGCCAGAGCAGGGTCACCCACAGCAGGTTGCACAGGGTGGTGTCCAGGCGGGTTTGGAATGTCTCCAGAGTCGGAGACTCCACCACCTCTCTGGGCAGCCTCTGCCAGTGCTCTGCCACCCTCAAAGGAAAGAAGTTCCTCCTCATGTTCAGATGGAACTTCTGATGTTCAAGTTTGTGCCCGTTCCCTCTTGTCCTATCCCTGGGCACCACTGCAAAAAGACTGGTGCCATCCTCCCGGCACCCTCCCTTGCAGTATTTGTCAGCATTGATGAGATCCCCCCTCAGCCTTCTCTTCTCCAGACTAAACAGACCCAAGTCCCTCAGCCTTTCCTCATCAGAAAGATGTTCCAGCCCCCTCATCATCTGGGCTTTGCAGAAGCTTCGAAACGAGGGGAGAGGAAGATGCTTGTTGGGTTCTTGAGCCTCCGTCACCTGAAGAGCCTCCGCAGGGAGCCAAGCGGCTGCGAGCAGCTGCCGGGGAGGAGGGCAGAAAAGCAAATGGCCGGATTGGGGAAGATGAGACGAGCGGAGACCAAGCGAGAATTGCCAGAAGCCCAACCAGGGCCAGACCCTGCCAAGGACAGCAATGACAACAGCACAGGATTTTTCAGCTGTAACAAAGAGCCGGTGGAATCGCTGTGCCCCGAAGACACCGGTACGATTAAATGTTTGTGGCAGAGCTAAACCGATGCGAATACGCCTCAGTTTTCAACGCTGGAGGGCTGAACAGGAGGGGCGAGGAGGCTGCGAGGAGGCGAGGATCTGCTTACCTCCAGGGTGGAAGGAGACGGGACTGGCTAAATGCCACCCCAAAAGCCAAAAAAATGGGCCAGCGAACATCTGTCCTACATCCGTACGGCTGGTCTCGGGGTCTCCATGGATGGCAAGACCTCCCACGGCTACAAAAATGCGCTCGCATTTGGCAACGGGGACAGAGGGTCTGGCAAATCCAGGCCAGTTAATCTGCCCTCAGCAGCGCCGGCAAGTTCCTACATGATTTTCCAAATACATGGAATTTGGAGGGAAACGGGCTAAAGGCAACGGGGCTTCGCCAAAAATAGACTGGACCCATCTAATTCTTCCCAGCAATGTTTTAAAACAGGAGAAACGGGGCAGAGGAGATGGTGGTGTCACGCGCAAGCTGGTTAAACTGGATAAAGGACGGGAAGGGGTGAAGAGTTGGCCAAGGGGGTGGTGGTTGGCAGACTGGGTTGAAGAGGAAATACCGGTTTGGTGCTAGGGAGGTTCCAGATCAATCTCCCAACGGATCTCGTCTACGTTCATTAACGAGAACCACATAAAAAAGGAAGAGGGAGCACTAATGGTGCTCCCTGACAAAGCTGGGACGCAGCATCTGCACAGAAGAAGAATGAAAACTGTCTGAATTGGAGCCGGAAAAGTTGTCCGCATCTGACAGCTTGTGGATGGACTCGTCAGGGAGTGAGCGAGTTAGGACAGACCTGACTGACCTCTGCCAAAGCCTAAGCTGGGCACAAATCGGCGCGCCGAGGGCAAGGAAGCCATTTGCTCGCTTGTCTTCGTTCAACAAATTTGCATAAGAGACTTCAGAACGCGGCAGGCAAACACTGCGGATTCCAAAAATAGCCGCGGACGGACACGGTGACAGTTAATTACTGTACCTCGCCTTCCTTTCTGGGCACAGCCACGGCTGCAAGTTGACTTACTTGTCTAGGTCCTCGCGTGCTACAGCCATGTGGTAGGCACTCTCCAGGGTGAGGACGCCCTGGAAAAGCTGCAAGGCCAGGGGAAGGTTGGTCTCCACGTTCTCGATGGCGTAGAGGGCTGAGCACACGCAGTCCGAAGCGGCTTCGTGGAGGTTCGATGACGTCTTGTCTTGTTGCTGCAAGAAACAAGAAGCAGAAGAGCCCGGTGATTATACGTGAAATGAGACGGTAATGGAAAAACTGGGCTTTTGTTGTTCCTGAGATACTTCGCAGAGCTTCTGCACAGCCACAGCCCCCACCAGCCCCCTCCTACCAGCCCTGCAAAGCCTGTGCTGCTTTACCATCGTGGACGGTTGAGGTCAAAGCTGACCCTCCATGGTGGGACCCCAACGAGTCTTCCTTGGGAGAGGCAACCCCAGGAGGAAAAATGCCAACCGAAATCCACGGCAGTTCAGAAGGAAATAAACCATTGCGCTGCTCATTGCCCTGGCTGGGTCATCGAATATCCCAAGGTGGAAGGGACCCGTCAGGATTATCGAGTCCTCAGTGACAAAGGAGACAAGGTTTCTCACGAGCACATGTGAAATATCATAGACTCACAGGATGGTTTGGGTTGGAAGGGACCTTGAAGATCATCTAGTCCCACCCCCTGCCATGGGCAGGGACACCTCCCACCAGACCAGGTTGCTCCAAGCCCCGTCCAACCTGGCCTTGAACACCTCCAGGGATGGGGCAGCCACAGCTTCTCGGGGCAACCCCGGCCAGGGTCTCACCACCCTCAGCATAAAACATTTCTTCTTTCCATCTGGTCTGAATCTGCCCTCTTTCAGTGTAAAACCGTCGCCCCTCGTCCTCTGGCTCCACTCCCTGATCCAGAGTCTCTCCCCAGCTTTCCTGGAGCCCCTTTAGAGACTGGCAGGGGCTGTAAGGTCTCCCCGCAGCCTTCTCCAGGCGGAACCCCCCAGCTCTCCCAGCCTGGCCTCCCAGCAGAGGGGCTCCAGCCCTGGCAGCATCTGGGTGGCCTCCTCTGGCCCCGCTCCAGCAGGTCCATGTCTCTCCTGTGCCGAGGCCCCAGCGCTGGAGGCAGCACTGCAGGGGGGTCTCCCCAGAGCGCAGCAGAGGGGCACAATCCCCTCCCTGGCCCTGCTGCCCACGCTGCTGGGGATGCAGCCCGGGATGCGGGGGGCTTTCCGGGCTGCCGGCGCACGTTGCCGGCTCCTGGTGAGCTTCTCATCCACCAACACCCCCAAGTCCTTCTCCTCTGGTTTGCTCTCCATCCATTCTCCACCCAGCCTGGATTTGATATTTATCATTGTGATGGTCTGGGGGTAAACAAGCGGATTTCAGGTCCCGACAGTAGATGTTTATAGGGGTTGTGCGAGGCTGATTTAACAGGCACTTCCCCGAGCAATTCAGACCGGAGCGGAGGCTGGCACACTAAGGAGGAGCAAACGGCGAAGCGCGGGGAGGAAACAAAGGAGCAGCATCCTTTCACAGGAGATCCCAACGCATTTGGAAAACAATCCACGGTCCCAGGTGAAGGTGGAAGGAAGGAGGGAAAAACGCATGATTTGAAAGTGAGATTAACAGGATAAAAAGGTTGGCGAGGCAACCGCCCTGTCCTGGAGGAGACGGGTTTCTGCTGCGGCACCGCTCGCTCGGGAGCTGGGTCCCTGCAGGAACATCGTCTACTCCTTCTCCCACGGAACGGGAGCTCTCATCTGCATCCCTCGTTAATTGAATCGGCATCACGGAAAAGATGCAAATGAGGGATGCCGTCTAACAAGGGGAGGAGGAAGAGACGATTCCCACGCCGGCTCACAGGTCCTGGCAGTGCCGCCGCAGAAACCTCTGGCTTCCGGGAATTCCTCCTTTCCTCTTCGTCCAGTTCACCGCCCTCCCTGTGGCGGCGACGCGGGATTCTCTCCCAACCTCCCTGTTTCACCGGCCTCCTCAGCATTCCCACATTCAGACAGGGCAAAAAAAAAAACCCCAACAAACCCCACCCCAAACACCTTCAGGAGTTAATTTTCCAAGGTGAAAATGTCAGAAAAGGAATAAAATTATTATTTTAGTGAAAATCCAGAAAGGAAACAAAACAAAACAAAAATACTGATTTTAGTATTAAGCACATGCCGTTTTTTCAACAACGGACAACCGCTGAAGTCAAAACTAACCCATTCTTAAACCCGTGAGGGTGGCCAGCTTACTTCAACAACGCACCGAACAAATCTATTTTGCTCAGAGCCCCGTAAAACAACTGGACCTGGAGCCAGGACGACGCGTTTCGGACCAAAATTATCCCCCTTTTAAAGCCTACGTAGGCTCAAAAGCGCACCCGGCACCTCCTGCGGCAGCAGCGACAGCCCACGCTCACGGCCAGAAATGGCCACTTCTCAGCCGTTAAATCTTCTATTCTGCCCTCAAATCTTTTGCAACCGTCACGGAAAAATGGAACCTGGCTCCTGCGTGAGCTAGACAAGATCTCTGCATAATACAGGCTCCCAAACTGGTGAACGGCAGGAATAAGGAGAGCAGATATAAATAGGAGATTAAACAGTCTTTGAACTTTTTTCCTCGATGCGCTGTCTGCTGGCGAGCGGAGCAGCGGTTTTACGGAGATGGCAGGATCAGGAGCGGCAACGTGGCAGGAAGGTTCCTGCGAGCCGACACCTCTGTCCCCGCGGCAGCCCGACACGGCGACCTCCGCTCTGCCCCGCCGCCATCCGACCGGCCAGCTCCGCAGGGACAGCTGCAATTCCCGGTAAAACAAGGCAAGGGCATGGCCTCAGGAGAGATTTTGGAGTCTTTCCTGTCTGCCCTGGAACAGGGCACGGTGCTCGCCTCCGAGCACACGTTCTCTGGGTCAAAATAGAAGATGGGTGGGAAAGGATAACCCTGAAGGAGCCGCAGAGTCTCCTTCCTCCACACAAACAGCCAAAAAACACGTATGTTCTTTTTTATTTACTTCTGAAAACTCTGCTGGTCCTTCCCATCCATCACTCGCGTCCCCACATCACAACTCCTGAACCGAGGACCAAGCGCGCAGGCAGAGGAAACCCTCAAGCGTACTTCTGGTCCCACCCTGGAGAGGTCGGCCAATACCAGGGGTTACTTGTGTGCTGTCTTCACGGCTTCCCGGGGCTAACGGGAGGTGGGGAAGACACGTGGGACCCCGCAGCGGCAGCCCCAAGGGGGCTCTTGCTCTGCTGCTCTCCCACTGTCCCCCAAGGCGCACCACTGGTACAAAAGGAAGATCACAGAATGGTTTAGGTTGGAAGGGACCTTAAAGACCATCCAGTGCCACCCCCTGCCATGGGCAGGGACACCTCCCACCAGACCAGGTTGCTCCAAGCCCCGTCCAACCTGGCCTTGAACACCTCCAGGGATGGGGCAGCCACAGCTTCTCAGGGCAACCTGGGCCAGGGTCTCACCACCCTCACGGTCAAGAATTTCCTCCTGAGATCTGATCTACATCTCCCCTCTTCCAGTTTGAAGCCATTACCCCTTGTCCTACCACTACGTGCTCTTGTCAAAAGTCCCTCCCCAGCTTTCTTGTAGGCCTCTTTCAAATACTGGAAGGGGTTTGAAGGTCTCCCCGGAGCCTTCTCTTCTCCAGGCTGAACACCCCCAAGGTCGTCACGTCAGGAGCACAGATCTGGTACTCTGTGCTCTTCCCCACCTCCTAGCAGGGAGGGACAGCCCGCGCTAAGGAGACGATGGAAGTAAAGACCAGAGGGTTCCTACTCAAGACAGGAGGGACAAAACTCACCTTCCGTACCAGCACGGCGCCCATGGGAACGCAATGCCACTCCTCAGACCCTCCTGGATTTAAAAGTGACACCCTCCCGGTACCCAAGGCCCACCACCACCTCATTTCCCTAGAGAAGTACTCACCAGCACCTCGAAGAGGAGTGACAGTAACTTGCTGTTTGCCATGAAGGTGCTGTCCAGGACACCCAGGTTGAACCAGCTCCCCAAGCATCGGAAGATTTTGATGAGCATCTTCTCATCGTTGCCGGTTTTCTCCACGCACGTCATCTACAGCAGGAGAAGGAAGAACTGCTTAGAACCCCAACTCCAACATGCGATTTCACAAGTAAAATAATAAATAATCTTTGGAAAGCCATCCTGGAGTCTCTACAATTAGTCTCAAGAACTCCTCCATGGTCTACTGGAAAGATGGGGACAGACTTTAGCAGGGCCTGTTGTGACAGGACGAGGGGCAGCGGTTTGACACTGAAAGAGGGCAGATTTAGACCAGACGGAAGAAAGAAATGTTTTATGCTGAGGGTGGTGAGACCCTGGCCCAGGTTGCCCAGAGAAGCTGTGGCTGCTCCATCCCTGGAGGTGTTCAAGGCCAGGTTGGACGGGGCTTGGAGCAACCTGGTCTGGTGGGAGGTGTCCCTGCCCATGGCAGGGGGTTGGGACTGGATGATCTTTAAGGTCCCTTCCCACCCAAACCCTTCTGTGAGTCTGTGACACTTCGCAAGATACAGGGGCCTGGGACAGTCAGCAGCGATCCCCCCAAGAGGCGCACACAACTTTCAGCAACCAAGCAACAATCTTGTACCCACGTGGAAGCAGCGCTCTCAGTAGAAGACACCTGAGGATGCCCCCACCAGCAGAGAGGACTTCCGCATCTACCTAGGGTGACCATGTCCTCACGCTGGTTTTGTATTCAGGAACGTGACAGTTCTGCAAACATCCTCTCAGGAGCACGTGGAGTTTGAGCATCCTCTCAACATCCGCGTGAAGCACACCCAAGACAGCAAACTGCTTCCGACATCCCCATTCCCAAGCAACTTGGTGAGACGTCGGGGCAGAGCCAAAAAAACCTCTCAGTCGACTTCAGCTGCTGTTACAGAAGCAACAAAAGCCACCTGGGTGTTTTCATTCATTCCCAGCCCGGCAGTTTTCTGCAGGATCCTGTCTCAGATCGGTGGAGCACGGACACAAACAAGTTTCACATGCGATAAGCCCCTAAACTCACTCAAATCTCAATTTAATATTCCTCACCACAAACCAACCGCCGCCGATAAGAAGATCGGTCCTGAGGGTGGGACCTACCTCAAAAGCCACCCCGAGGAGAGCCTGAACGCACCATCGCGGCATCATTCCAGCGATGGCCAACATTTCTGCTGCACAACAGCACCTAACAGCAACCCTCACCAAAACCGGACCCCAAGGGAAGCCCTGACCTCACCCGGCTGAGGGAAAGGAAGAATAGATGGACAGGCAGGACCTGCAGGAGGATCCCAGACTCCCTTCACCCCAAAAAGAGCCTAGACTGGCCAAGCCATCCTACAAAGGAGAGCTTCCAGAGATCCTCGCTTGACATTTCGGTCCTGAAGGAGGAATGTCGTACTTCATCACAGTCCCTGCACAACTTTTTTTTTTTTTTTTTTCCTTTTCCCTAACTCAAGAAAGTGAATTCAGCCTTCAAATCCCACGCAAAAAAAAACCAAACAACTTCATTTTGCTCTTCAGGCAGGTGATTAAAATGCCCCGTGCTGGGATTTACCAAGAAAGCTGCAGGCAGATGCGGAGGACGTCTGAGCAGAGAGTCTTACGACAGGGCTACGGCCCTCGGCCATCCTCGTCTCCGGTAAGGCTGCCCGCAGCCGGAGCGCGGTGACGTTGCCTGTCGCACCGATGTGACAGCCAGATTTCTCCCAGACGACCTAGGAAAAGCGCTGAGGGCTGGAGACGGCTCGGAGGGACGGTACGGCGCAGGGATTCCAGGAAGGTGACAAGAGTTTCAGATGTGAGCGAGGATTCCTTCAAAGACAACTAAGCCTACGGAAAAAGTGACACTGGGGTCCCCTAATGGCCGTGGTGGCAACGGCATGGACCTCTGCTGGGATACACGCGGCTTAAGGGGGGAAGAGAGTCTTCTCAAGCCAGACCTGAGCAGAGGGCACAGCTCAGCTCTGTGTCCTGATACGCCCTTGATCGTCACGATCCCCCTTCCGATGGAGTCACTCCGGAGAATGACGCCTCCTTCCCAGGCCTCTGTGGGAAAAGCCAAAGCCGGACATCGCACAAATGTGAAACATCCACCAGAAGTATCAGCCGCGCTCGTATCTCTGTTCCAGATATTCTCTGTGGCTTTCTTAACCACAGACCCACAAAAAGCCGTGTAGAACCACAGCAGGGACCTTCTGCAAAGGTTTCGGGCCAGGTGCAAACTTAAACCCAGCCCTCCTTCCCTCCACTCCGCGCTCTTCCCCAAATCAAACCCAGGAAAACTGCTGGGGCTGAGTCTGTGCTGGGTCCTGTCCTGGTTTGAGCGACACGGGACTAATTTCTTTTCTAATGCTTGGGAAAACTGCACTTTTAGAAGATTCTAGTGCCTGAATTTGTGAAAATATTTACTTTATAGCCAGCTACGGTGAGTGGGTGTCAAGGTCTCACTGTTTTTGAGCTCGCGAGGTGTGGGGATGAGGAGGAGCGAGACCCGGGCACTTGACCCACGCTGGCCAACAGGGTTATTTCATACCATGAATGGCACATTCCATAGAAATTAGAAAGTTTGCTGCAAAAGGCTCTCTCTCCCTTGATGGCTACGATCCAGAGAACTCCTTGCCCCAGTGCCGGAGCCCTGAGCCCTCCCCTTCCTCCCGAAGCTGTAGCGCTCGCAGTGTCCAACATTTGTTGTCCACCGCTGGGAGTGCACGGCTTCCTCCGGATAGAATGGGCTGAGTACAATCCTTGTCTATTTTATATTGGTATCAGGATCAATACTGGTTCTTTAGTGTTATTACTGTTAATTATTGAGTTTTATTCTACTAAATCTGTTTATATTTCAACCCCCAGGTTTCCTTGTTTTCTTCCCGATTCCTCTTCCTGGGTGCGGAGGGGTCATCGGGTGAGCAAATAATTGTCTAAACGACAATAAGTTGTTGTGGGTTTCTCAAACCATAACAGGTTCCACAAGAGACGGGGACTCGGAGAGGGAAGGGATGCAGCGGCGAGGGACTGCAGCTAACATCCGAGAGGCAGGAGGGGATAAACAAGACGGAGTCCGGAAGAAGATGAAGCGACGCACCGTGAGAAGCAAGGCTTCTCTGGGTGGAGAATCAAACCCCGGCGGGGCGGAATATCTCCAGATGAAGGAATATCCCCCGGAATATCACGTGGATGAAGTATGAAGGAAAGGCTAAGGTTCCTCCTGTCTTCAACAGCTTCCATCACCAAAGGGAGACTGACCAGCGTGGTGCAGGGGAGGTGGCTGGGAGAGACGGGGAGACCCCAGCGCCAGCATGGAAAGACGGAGCTGCGGAGCAGGGAACCGAGTGCTGACGAGGCACCGCAATGAGACGCAGCAAACCTCGACTCCGTCTGGAGCACGGTGACATCAACCAGCTGGCCCAGTGGAGTTACAGACTCGCTAGGCGCTGCCGAGGACACGTTATCTTTCCTTCTTTCAATAAGCAGCGTGAAATGGTAGAGGTTAACGGGACACTCTGGAGGCGATGGCACACGCTCCATGTGAAGCCCGAGTCAGGGATCAAGTTGGCCACTCATTTACTGAGCTCAAAGGAGACCGAAGAGCATGAGAAGCGTCTCCGGAAAGGAAGGAGCCAGCAAGGAGCGTTTCTTCTCAGTCCCTGAAGCAGTTCACCTCAACGCTTACTCTCTGCTCCCCAAACCTGTCCTGTTCTGGGGCCCACACCAGTCTCATCCTTGGAGAACGTGGCTGTTCCCTGGACGAGGAAACTTTGAAGAGCCAGGAGATTCAGCCGCAGTCTCTCCGTTTGGCCAACACCAAACGTGACCTGTAGCTAAATGTGCGACCTCGGCTTATCGCGCAACGGTCACAAATTAGGTAGGTACTGATGGTTGAAAGGGACGTGAGAAGAGAGAAATCACAGTTGTAAGTACCTGAACACCCTTCTTCTTCTGAGAGAGAGAGATGTGTGTGGGTCTAGAGGAGATGGGTCTAGAGGAGGAGATGGGTCTAGAGGAGGAGATGGGTCTAGAGGAGATGGTCAGCCATAATGGGCTGAAGTCATTTCTTGCTTAACCCTCAAAATAAGGCAGAACTACCCCAGTCTGCGCAGAAATTCAGTCCCAACCAACTACTGAACTGACGGTCCAGGAAACTAAAGACCTTTTTGTGAACTTAGAGCAGATGGTGCCAGGAGACACACCACACTCCGCACCACCAGCGAAAACAATG
>VFFE01007913.1:162741-173619 GCA_008921705.1 Burhinus oedicnemus | reverse complement strand
CTCCTACACTGTGTTTTGGAAGTTTGACAAATAAAGGCTCCTTCCTCGTTTTCACCTAGGAGCAGACTCAGCTCCAACCGGATTTTCAGAGAGATCAGTGAAGATGAACTAACCCAGCCCGGGTGACAACGTCCCCCTCCCTAACCACACAGAGGTGACAGTCCCAGGACTTTACCAACTAAACCAATCTTCACTTTTTATCCCATCGTTCTCTTTCCAACCCAAAGATCCCCACCCAAAGGGCTCGGTCTTGAGGCACCCGGCTTCTACAGGCAGATAAATCTGAAACCCCAGGCCAAAGCGCAGAACATTTGCAGCTTGACATTTAACACTGGGATGAAATACGAGTTGGGTATTTACAGGGCTGCAACAACAAGAGACGTAAACAAGGCGAGCCTGGGGACCTTCTTCGCACAAAGAAAAAGCCCACTCTGCACACACCAAAAAAAAGGCAGTATTTCTTTCAATTTTAACAAGCGGGCAGATGAGAAGGCATTCGTTTAGAGACGACTCGTAGCGTTAGAATCCCAGAAGACTATAATTGAAAACATTCGCAAAGACATCAAATGTATTTTTCACCGTGTTACTGTTCGCTTTCTGCAGTTCCGTCACTCTCCTGCAAGGAAAGAGGACCGATGCCTAGTGGTGCCATACTGGTGGCCTCCAGAAGGCAGAGATCATCAGCTGGAGGACAGGAACCTGCTACAGAAGCGTTAAGATTCATGAACAAAGCACGAGAGTAGGAAGTCTTAAATAAATAAAAACCTTCTTCCATGGGAGGGGAAAGAAAAAACGCAACTGAGCAGAACGAGTAGCCCATGCCCAAACCACCCACGCCTCCACCAAGCCTCTCAGCTTCATCCTCACCAAGCGTATCCCAAAAGCAGTCACGCGCTCACAATTACGTCATCCCAGCTCTTACACAAACGCGGCCTTGATGCAAGAACCTTGATGGAAAGAGCCTCAGCCCTGGAGTTGGGTGGAAACGGAGCTGGCAAGATGCGTCATTGCTGGAGAGAAGAGCTAGGCGGTTTGCCGTCAGAAGAAAATTCGAAAAGGACCTCAAATGGGAAGTTGGAAGCCATCTGCGGCTTTCAAACCCAAGTAGCGCTACCTCTTCTGCTCAGAAGAGGAGGCAATGCCTGACAGGCAGAAGGACTTTAAGTAGGAGGACACATCTACCAGCCTTGGCGCAGAACTGCCTCCCCAGCTCTAGCTGTGGGCCCCGTCCCCCAACCGTGGTGTGTCCACACCGGAAATCTCCAGGAGAAAAGGGACCGTCGCCTTTCATGTGGTTACCTCAGCTGTTCTCCAGCCCACGCAGAAGGACCTCTTGCTGGCACCACATCACCTTCTGGCCCCAGTACTATAAAGTGATCATCCATAAGGGAATGAGCTTACGACATCTAATGTTACAGCTCCTGAGGGACGCGGCCAATTCCCACCACCTACTCCACCAACTGGCCCACTGACTGGCAGAAGCAACTTCAGTTCAGCTGATGAGACCCTGGAGACAGTGGAGACGGAGACAGGGCAGCGAAATGGACACCAGAGATTTTGAAGGATGAGGGCTGGATAAAGAAACGAAGAATTGCCCGGGCATCTTGAGAGCTGCCGTCATTTGACGGAGCGTGGCAGGAAGCATCCCTGAAAATCTGCACTTGGCTTTGACCCGTCTGAGTCTGAAGACAGACCAGCACCCCACAGAACTGCTCGCTGCATCCCGCCGGTGCAGAACGGGAGGCACCGAAAGACTCGAGGTGTGAATTTAAGAAAATTCACAGATTTTTGGCTACACATATGTAATCAAAGGGCCTGCAGATGGCTCTAAGGAGCTGTGCAGGCCCTAGCTGCTCCCTAAGCTCCAACACCAGTTTAGAACTAGATGTTCACCAGAAACAAGCAAGTTCCACCAGAATTTAATCTCCCAGTACGGAGCAGGAGACCACGAGTAAGAGCGCTGCACCACATTGGGTGCCTATGTTGGAGAGAGCTCATAACGACTCAACTTCACTCATTCCAGCCAGAAACCTTCAATGACAAATAAGTCTTTCTGGAGAAGCCAACTTCGGAAAAAGGAGGGTCTAGTCCGTTCAATCCCAGCTAGTGGAAGAGTTACTCGCAGAACAAACCTTCTAGCCATACAGAAGCTGAAGCACCACCCAGAGGAGCTCCTAACGCAGCCTCCAATTTTATGGATCCTTTTTAGACAAAGGCTGGCTTGAGCCATAAAGCTGTGAAAACAGAGGAGGCTTCACGCTTGAAAGGCAGCCACAAAGTGGTTCTCTTACACCCCGGCCTTCCGACAAAGAGCCGTCTGTTTCCATTCTTCAGTCAAGTGGTACCTCCAAAGTATGAGACGCCCAAGGTCATCATTCCCAAGCCAAGACAGTTGGCAAACCCTCTCAGCTATTGAGCAGCCTCTCCCCAGGGTCTCGTACAGGCTTTTGAAGGACGGTTCTAATGGACATCACCGCATTGAGCTCAAGCAAGCTTCAGGCAAAGAGAATGCATTCAAAGTCAAGTCTTCTGCTCAACAAGACTTTGAAGATGATGCAAGAGGTCCAGTAAAGGTAGGCATCTTCCACTGGACAGCCTGCCAGCCAGGCTCAGGTTTGTTATTGAGAAAACAGATGACAGTTTGTGTGCTGGAGACGTGGTTTCACCACAAGGCCAGGACTGGCAACGGAGTCCAGCAAAGATCCCTGAAACTTCTCTCCTTTTCCAGCACACCAAATTTAAGGAAGAAACGGGCCCATTCAACGCCAGTCTAAGAGAGAGATACCAAAGCAGCACAAAGGTGAATTACGAGTTGGAAGTGCTGTGAGAATCCAGAGCCTCCAGCTAAAAAGGGAAGTACGTGGTCGGCCTTTTGGCAAAACCTTGCCGCAGAGGCAGCATTTCCTTCTGAACTTCCACCAACATGTTTAACTGGCGTTTTTTTTCCCCAAATTATCATCTCATGCCCCTTTCTTGCAAGGATTCAACTGCTGCCGTAGGCAGTCTTTACCGTGGAAGATTTACGTCATAGCAAGGAAGACTTTGATAAGACAACAGAAAAACCTAAAAGTCAGAATCACAGAGTAACTAAGGTTGGAAGCATCAGACCTGGAGGTCTCTGGTCAAACCCTCTGCTCAAAGCAGAAGCAACTTCGGTCAAGCCCGTTCAGGGCAGTTGTGGATGTCTCCAAGGATGGAGATCTCCTCAACCCTGGTCTTTGTTCCAGGGTTTATCCATCCTAATGCAACCCAGGGGGAACTCGGTCTCCTAAACCCCAAACCACCACGTTGCTTTCCGGCCGGTCATCCCAAGGCTGACCCGCTGCATGGGGAAAGGACTTTGAACTGGCCTGTGCTGAACTGCCTGAGGTCCCCATGAGCCCGTTCCTCCACCCACCAAGGTCCCTTGGAAAGGCAGCCCTGCCTCCAGCCTATCAACCGCTCCTCCAACTTGGCATCATCTGTGACCTAGCTGAGGGTCCATCTGTCCTATCATCCAGGTGATTAAAATGAAGACATTCAGCAGTATCCACACTACTATTGACCCCTGAGGAATGCCACTTGTAACTGGCCACCAGTTGGACATCAGGTTGATGACCACTACTGTTTGAACCCTGTGATTGGGAGAGTTTCCCAACCATCAGGTCCATCTCTCTCCAGTTTGGTTACAGGAACACTGTAGGACATGGCATTGAAAGCCTCGTTAAACATCAAGGAACAGGACATCCACTGCTCTCCCCATCCACCACGCCAGCCATCTTATCATGGGAGGCTACTCAGTTGGTGAGGACACTTGTCTTCTTCACTGATAGCCCAGAAGACATATCATTGTCTCTTCCACAGCATTGTCTACCCATTGCTTTTGGCCAGATATAGGCAACTTTCTTGACACGTAGTGTTTAATGCTTCAAAAACCCAGGGCCAGCATCAGGAGGGGACTCGGGCTGAACACAACCCTGCAGTCTGGAGCACCTCGATGACTGGGGAACGAACACAGCCCCTTCTATAGAGGGTCATTAAGGTCTCCTCTCCACATGCGGGCACACAGATCCTCTTCCAAAGCTCTGTCAAGATGCCACCACCTCTCAAAAATCCAGCAAGGGCTCAGCAGCCCGCAGGAGGCAAGGCTGGTTATCTCCAGCTCTGGCGAGAGTGGCTACGCTACAAGCAATTCTCTCGAAATGAGCAGCTCACCTCCGGAATGACGCTTTTAAACCTGTGCTTCCTTCAGATGTGCCAACACGGACTTCCAGACGTCCCTCTGCAGCAGCCGCTCATGCATTCATGCCCAGTACAACTGGCTGAGCGCCCCAACAGACAAAAAAACCACATCAGATCAAGGCCAGTAACCCCATCCTTGGGTACTCAGTTACTGGGGTAACCAGTGACGAGCATTCTTGTCAATCTGGAGATTTCTCATTTACACCCGTTTGCTGGTAATCTGAATCACGAGTTTTGGGTCAGGCTAAAGCCTTGTTGATCAGGATGGTTTGAGCGACGGCCCCACCATCATCGCCATGGGACCAGATCTAAGCTCGAAGCCTGCTCTGAGCAGTGGGGTGGACTGGAGACCCTCCAAGGCGACCCTTCCCGTGATCCTGTGATGTTATTTCAGGCAGGGAAGGGGGAAAGTTAGTCCCGCATTGAGAAGAGTGATGAGCCTGATGCTCTCAGCCACGCAGCCTGCGAGCAGCTCAGCCACATCTCCAGCACTGTGCCCGTGCCACACAGCACGGAGCAGGGCAAAGCGGTGCAGGACTGCCAGGGCCACACGCGGACTTTGGCAGGCAGCTCTTTGCTTTGGGATGAAGGGTTGGACATGAAGGGGTTGGGATGAAAGGTTGGTTGGACAACCCCAACCCGTGCCAGCCTCAAAGCAACAGGCAGCGCCGAGCCACAAGTACACGCAAAAGAAAAGCAATGTGACAACGCTGAACAAATTTAGGCTGTCCAAGGCGCTAAAACAAATCCCTACCATCCGCTTTTACACCTTCGAGGAACTCGGGAGGAGACAGTAAGAGCTGGCCGTGTCGGATGCTGTGGCCGACTGGCACCCAAAGGTTCCCTTGACCACTTGGCTGCAGGTGACGCGGGGATTTTACGTTGACTTCTCATCAGCCTAAAACGAAAAAGCTTTAACCCACGTTTGTAAACAAGAGGGCAGGCAGCGAGCGCCTGCCTTTCTTCGCCTCCCCGGTTCTCCTCGCAGAGACGATCTGTTTCTCAGGCGTTTTGGGGGCTCCTCTCCACACACGCAGCACTGATCGCGGGGTGCAAGGGCAGCGAGATTTTATTTCCCTTAAAATGGTTTGGGAAAGGATTCCAAAATTATTTCCAGCACGCTTCAATTGGTAAAAGGTGGTTTTGGGTTCTTTTTTATCTAATTAGGGGTTACACTTCTACCCAATATTATCATTAAATTAACTTCAGGGACAGATCAAAGGAAATCCACATCAGAATTAGTCACTTACATGAACTCTGTCTGGCTACGAGCCACGTATAATTTCCGCCTCCGAGAAAGCACTTCATGAATCAACACTAAATCACAAACCAACCTACACTTCATCCACACACAAAAAAACCCCCAACGCACCAGCTCACGGCTGCTTATCTGCACCGCATATTTTACGAACGCTCTGCTCCGAAGACAAGCTAATGAAGAAACACTTCAGAAGTCAGGATCAGAAAGCTGAGCGCATCTGAACCAAGTTTCGTCCCTACATTTGGTACGGCTCTTCCGCATTAAAGAAACTCCAACTACTCTGGAAATGCTTTTCTGCAACTCCAAACACACAGCGTAGGGTCGCTGCTCGAATGATCCTCGAATTCTGTGGTTTAGGTAAACTTTGACCTACAGCCGACCTCTTCAGCGTTGCACAAGACACAGGCGAGCTCACAACTGCTCTTCAAGATACTCGGTTAAGTCATGCCTCGTTCCCCTGAAGTAATTAGCAGTTCAAAGGCAAGAAACGATGCTGCACTGGGAGCAGATGGACAAATGGATGGATGGATTGAAGCGGATGGAACCCTTGGAGGATAAGGAATTGGCTGGAAGGCCGCACTCAAAGAGTTGCGGTCAAGGGCTCGATGTCCAAGTGGTGACCAGTGACGACTGGCATTCCTCAGGGGTCGGTACTGGGACCGGCGCTGATTAACATCTTCATTGGCAACATGGATGGTGGGATCAAGGGCACCCTCAGCAAGTTTGCTGATGACACCAAGCTGAGTGGTGTGGTGGCACGCCAGAGGGACGGGATGCCATCCAGAGGGACCCAGACAGGCTGGAGAAGTGGGTCCCTGTGAACCTCATGAGGTCCAACAAGGCCAAGCGCAGGGTCCTGCACCAGGGTTGGGGCAACCCCCAGTATCCGTACAGGCTGGGGATGGAGAATGGATGGAGAGCAGCCCAGAGAAGGACTTGGGGGTGCTGGTGGATGAGAAGCTCAACAGGAGCCGGCAACGTGCGCCGGCAGCCCAGAAAGCCCCCCGCATCCCGGGCTGCATCCCCAGCAGCGTGGGCAGCAGGGCCAGGGAGGGGATTCTGCCCCTCTGCTGCGCTCTGGGGAGACCCCCCTGCAGTGCTGCCTCCAGCGCTGGGGCCTCGGCACAGGAGAGACATGGACCTGCTGGAGCGGGGCCAGAGGAGGCCACCCAGATGCTGCCAGGGCTGGAGCCCCTCTGCTGGGAGGCCAGGCTGGGAGAGTTGGGGGGGTTCAGCCTGGAGAAGAGAAGGCTGCGGGGAGACCTTCCAGCCCCTGCCAGTGCCTCCAGGGGCTCCGGGAAAGCTGGGGAGGGACTCTGGATCAGGGAGTGGAGCCAGAGGACCAGGGGCAACGGTTTGACACTGAAAGAGGGCAGATTCAGACCAGATGGAAGGGAGAAATGTTTTACGCTGAGGGTGGTGAGACCCTAGCCGGGGTTGCCCGGAGAAGCTGTGGCTGCCCCTTCCCTGGAGGTGTTCAAGGCCAGGTTGGACGGGGCTTGGAGCAACCTGGTCTGGTGGGAGGTGTCCCTGCCCATGGCAGGGGGTTGGGACCGGATGGTCTTCAAGTCCCTTCCAAACTAAACCATTCCGTGACTATGATAAATCTGAACCGCCCAAGCCATTCGCTACAAGCGATGTTACCGACACCTCTCAGCAGCGCACTGTCAGTGCCATGGAGTGATGCAGGCACACAAAATCTAAAGTTTAAGCTTTAGCTTCTGGTCCCATGACAGGTCTAGCGTGTGACGACCATCCTGGCAAACAGCAAGATCCAAAGACAACATCTCAACTCCAGAAATGCAAAAAAAGAGCAGCAACCCAACCCAACCCAACAGCAGCAAACTGAAGTCACCAGCTGGGACCCAACTGCTCAAATATCGCAGTCACAAACTGCTCCGGTGCATTTAATCCAGGCACTATCCCGGCTGATAACGAATGTTTAAGGAATATCCAGTGATGAGCGTCATTTGCTCAGAAATGGTTTCTAAACAGGGGAGAGTCCAAAAGAAAGGACCTTCGGGTTATAAAATCCAAGCGACTCAATGCACCTCGAGATAGAAGGAGGCCTTATTTACAAAGCAGCAATGACAAGTGAGCACGTGGTCAGCGCAGCCGCCGCTCCGAGGATCAGTAGGTGACACTCCAAGCCTTTGGCTTGTCACCGTTGACAGTCAGCAAACAGCTGAAGCAGAGAGTCAGTTCTTTTCCCTACTGACCCACTCAGAGAAGCCGGGCACCAAAACCCACCACATTCTCTGCTTTTACATTTTTACATCAACCGCTGGACGCAAAACCCCGGCCTGAAGCTCATCGCCGAGGTTGCACCTTCCCCGAGGCTGACGCCTCGCACACCACATCTCAGGGACGCGTCGTTCAAGAGAGAGGAGGGGTGAAGGGCGCAGAAAGGCAGCAAAGGAGTTTTGATTTTCAGTTTTCCCCTAAAAAGCCGCAGCCCATCGTGCGCGTCCCACGAGCAGGCTTCTGTCCTGCCGCTCGCTGCGGCGACGAGCGGGACGGTCGCTGGCTGCTGCCCCAGCCCCCTCTGCAAGGGGAGGGAGGACACGGGGCTCCAAGGACGGAGGGTGGCAGAATAACCTCCGCATTATACATTTATAAACTCTCTCTATACGTAAACATATAAAATAGAGGCATAATAAGAGTACTTGCGTCTTCAATTGCGCCTGCTCCAATGGCTAAGGAGTTGTATTAGAAGGAAAAACCTTGATTTCGGGAACGGTCTTCCAACCTGAAAGCTGGCCGGCTCCTGCGACAGCTCAGGCTGCAATTTACGTTTGCCTTCATGAGTACAGAGGAACGCGGCAACTTAAACATCTAAGTTCAGTCTCCCTGCACAATAAAAGCAGCAGAAAGACCTTCACTTCCCAATGTTAAATGAGACCTCAGCCATCAGCCCCCTGCAGCTCTACACCCTCGATTACGCTCAATACCTTCATCACTCTGCTACGGCGTTACTGCTACCAAAGTGTTCGCTCTCTGCCGGCTTGCGCCTGCAAGTTGAAATAAACCCAGTAAAGAATAGTTTAAACAAGCTGAACGCACTGGGGCTGCGTCCCCGAGCACCCAAAGGTCTGGCAAATAACTGGAATTAATCCTTAGAACCAGCAAATAAATCTCAGGAAGGATCGGGCCACACAAGCACAAAGAAAAAGCGAGGAGCAGAAACGCTGTTAACCTGGAGCCACGCTAGCTCGCCGCTCGCAGTTTAAAACACTCTCGTGCATACAACAGAGTCAGCCTGGAGCTGGAAAGGGATTTCTGAAGGCTCTTCTCTTGAGGAGAGACAGCGGAGATATTCCTCTCAGAAAAGCAAAGGGATCCCCTTTGTTTTCTGGCAGAAAAGCCGAGGTGCTTCGCACGCACGTATGTGCCCGGCAGGACAAAAGGAGCTGCGCAGGGAAACTCTGTTCAGGCACGGGACCGTCTGCGACGGCCGGGGTCATCCGAGGGGAACACACGGAGAGACGCCTCCACGGCAGCACAGCGGCTGAAACCACATACGGGAACCCGGGATTTGCATTAAAAATCAACCTGGACAACACAGGTAAGAGCCCAAAGAAACCACAGCGGAGCAAAACAAACCCCAAGACTTTCCACAGGCAGAGAGATCCCGTCCTTACGGGTGGTCGGGGTTTTAAAAAATAAAAATATGACCCAAACATTTCAAGCTCTCCTGTTGATGGGGCAGTTTGTACCAAGCCCTGCAGACCTCTAACGCAGAGGAACCACCTTCAGCCTCCCGTCCCGGCGCGGGGTATGGGTGAAATCCATCTTCGCCATCCCCCCGCAAACCTCACCCATCCCTGATTCTCCACCCTGCCCCGACGGCTGACCGGGAACTCCTCTAACCACGCTGAGAAATGATGATCTACCCCACGAACGGATCCGCATTAATTGTGGCATCGTTAACCAACGCAGCGGAAAAGTCGGGAGTCCTCCGCCTGCCCTTGGCCCCCTCAGGCAGGGACTCGGCGGCCAGGAGCCGAGCACACAGCGAGCACCCGCTGCTGCGGCCGCAGATTTGGGTTGTTTCTGGCAGAGGAACCCTCTCTGAAATAATAAACTCCCCGCTGGAGCCAAAACGAGATCTTCGTACGGGCATAACCCCGGCCAGCAGCGCTCAGACCCACCGAAGAACCGCCGTGGGACCTGCCGCCGATCGGCACGGAGCCCCTTCACGGAACCCAAATTTTGCCCAAGCGCTTTCTCAGGGGTGAAGCCCCCGCTCCAGGGGAGGGGCACATGAGGAAAGCGGCTGCCTAAATACACACACACAACCCCCCTGCCCCCGCCCGACCGACGGGGCTCTCCTCGCTCAGCTGCGGAAAGAAACACTGCTGCAAACTCCCGTGGGATGTCGCTCCGCGCGGCGCGCTCAGGTCAACGGGAAAAAGGAAGAAAAAAAAAAAAAGGCGGAAAAACATCAATTTGTGGTAAGAAACGATCTAAAGATTTACCAGCCCGTGGGAAGCTGATGGAGCCGAAAGGAGCTCGGGAGGGCACGGAACTCTGCTCCGCTCCGTGGGATTCAGGCTTTGGGATAGACAGGGCAGTGAGGGGGGGAGGGGCTTGCCCCTCCAGGAGTCACAGCAGGAGAGATAAGAGGAATGAGGGCTCTCCTTAGAGCAGAGACCTTGGAGCCCCTTTCAGCGCCTCAAGGGGCTTCAGGAAAGCTGGGAAGCGACTCTGGATCAGGGAGTGGAGCCAGAGGACCAGGGGCAACGGTTTGACACTGAAAGAGGGCAGATTCAGAGCAGATGGAAGGGAGAAATGTTTTACGCTGAGGGTGGTGAGACCCTGGCCCAGGTTGCCCAGAGAAGCTGTGGCTGCCCCATCCCTGGAGGTGTTCAAGGCCAGGTTGGATGGGGCTTGGAGCAACCTGGTCTGGCGGGAGGGGTCCCTGCCCATGGCAGGGGGTTGGAACTAGGTGGTCTCCAAGGTCCCTTCCAATTCTTCTATGACTCTGTGATTCCTGGGAAGGCGTCGGCAGCCACCGAAGCTTTTGGGGGAAGAGCAGAGGAGGAAAACTACGTAGGACAGAGGCACCAAGGGCCGCGGAGCCGCGCAGGGAGTGAGTTGCGCCCCCACAAAAAGAGAAACAAGGAGTTTTGGGGGGGAAACAAAGTCACCCCCCGCCGCACCACCCAGAGGGACCAGATCTGCCAGACACCGCGCCGGCTCCCAAACCGCACCCTGAGGCTGAAGCCTGGGGAGAAAGAGAAACACCACCACCACCACCCCCCAAAAAAATAACAAAACAAAAAAAAAACCAACAAATCCCTTCGGGGAGGAGGAAGGGGGCTCCGGTTCCCACTCACAGCCGGGAGGGCGATACCGGCCGGCATTTGGGGTGACCCCCCCCCTTCTCCCCGCCG
>VFFE01007913.1:97517-128060 GCA_008921705.1 Burhinus oedicnemus | reverse complement strand
CAAAGTTTTTTTTTTTTTTTTTTTTTTTTTTTTTTAAGGAAGAAAAAAGCATTTATGCTGGGCAACACCGCATCTTCCTCTAAGGGGCTCGGAAGTTGGAACCAGCTCTTTGCTCTAGTGGGGGAAAAATGCAAAGCAACTCTCAAAACCCATCATTTAAACAGGGTTACGATTAAAACATCCTGGTTAAAAGGGATGAAAACGCCTGGCACGGGACAAATTCCCCACAACTTCTCATGTCCGCTCTGCGCTGAGCATCCCCACCTGAAAGCAGCCGGTGGTCCTGCTTAGCACCGTGGCTGCTCGTGGTGTCGTATGCTGTGTGGGGTCTGGTTCTGCAGAGGAGTAAGAATTAAGAGTAAGAATTAGAATTAAGAGTAAGGCGGCAGGGAGGTGGTGCCTTTGCTTTGCCTCTCCCACCGTTGCGCTTCCAGAGGATTTTTGGGGATGGGGACATGCTGCCGCTGCCAGCTGCCCCCATGGGTTTCCCCGACCGATGCCACTCACAGGGAAACCACAGCCAGGAAACCACTGACGTGAGCGGCGAAAGCCGTGTGGTTGCCCGCGGCAGCGCTCACGTGCACACCGTGGGACCGGGGAAAGGACTGGAGACCCCTGGGGTGGCCGAGCCAGCTCCGATGGAGGAGATGCCTCCCCCAGGATGGGGAAAAGGCTGGACCAGGGTCCCAGCACCCTGGCACTGGGGTTCGGGATGCTCCTGCTCCCCGCATCATGTCCCTTGAACCTTTCTGCAAGAACATCTTCTCCCTCCAACTCCTTCAGCACCAGAGAAGGTTACTGACGAGTTTTAAGGACAAATCTCCTCCCTTTGGTGACCCAGGTGTCACCCGCTCCGCTCCTTGGCTGGCAAAACCCAATTAACTTCCCCGGCTGTGTATTGACTAACCTCAGGAAAGAAAGGGAAGAGCTCAAACGGTCACACGTAAATACCACCCTCTTATTTATTATTCTTTTCCCTTTCGGTGAGGAGCAATATTTCAGGCTCCACTTTACATTACAAAGGAGCGAAGAGCCCTTCCTCTTCCCCCCGCCTGCCCTCCCATTGTGAAACAGCTTTAATATCTTCCAGTTATTATTTTAAGCTGATTTCCTAAGGAAACGAGGCTCAGACAATTACATGCCTATGTGTCTGTCTGTCCGTCCATCCGTTGGGCATCCCCCCAGCACAGTGCTCAGCAGAAAGGCTGCAGACTTGCCGGTAAAGATCGCAAAGATTTTGTGAAAATTGAACGCAGGGGGAGGAATTCCACAGGCGCGTGTACTACTGTCCCCGCTGTTCGGCATTTAAGTGGGTTTTGGGAGGGTCACACGTCTCCTCGAACGCCCCCGAGAGTGTTCATCAGGGCAAGGCAGAGAGGTTTCAAGGAATCTGGATAATATTCGTTATGAATACACTTAAACCACTCGCCCCCGGGGACAAACGCCGGCGTTGTCCGGCCATCTGGTTGCCTTTGCTGTAAATTAAATGAATGAGAACTACGATAGCGCGGGCTGGCGGCAGGGACAGATCGATAGCTGCAGGAAAATCGGATTGCGCGTATCAAATGTCCAAATGCCATTAGGCTGAATCATCTTAAATTCATCTCTGTAGTACAGGAGGTACAATTAGAAGAGTTGTTACAGGGCGGTATCGACTTGTAGTTTGGGATTATGTATGTCTCGGCAAGATGACTACTGTGTCTGTCAGCTTACAGTAGGGTATTAGAGTCTTAAAGAATTGAAAAACTTCCATATAAATTTTTTTTTTTTTTTCCTCTCTTTTCTTCGTGTCTGGAAGGCTCAGCCTTCATGGCGGTGCTGGGTGAAGCTCCCCTGGCTCTGCGGCTGGATCAGCCTCTACCATCCCCCTCGTCAGAGGCTCGGCGGCTTTTCACTGGGATCAGGGAGGCAAAGAGGCTCCACGCCGAGCAGCCCTGCCCTCCGTCACTAACCCCAGCACGCACCCGGCCGCTGCCTCGATTTTCCAGCGCTGCTTTTAGGACTGAACATCACAGGAACGGGCAAATCCAGACCGTGCCAAGTGCTTAATGGGGGCTCTGCGGACCCAGTAACCAGCCTGGTCTCCTCCCAGGCAGGCATCCGGCATCACCGCACGATGCCAGCCGCTCCCCACGGCGCGGTGTGGTCGGATGGAGGATTTCAGGGCAATATGGCAATTACGGCTCAGCCAGGCTCAATTTTGCAGCTGTTTTGGTGGAGAAAACCCTGTGTTTTCTTTGTTTTTGCAAGATCAAAGCATGGGTGTCTGCACCAGAGCACAGCCGTGTCTGCCTGGGTTTCCCTCCATCCCTCCCTCTCTGGTTATCGCGTGCCAGGGAAGTGAAGAGGACAGAGACGACGACGAAATGTCTGACATCGGTGTCTAATCTCGCTCTTCCCTCACCTTTGGCCTATGATACGCTCCATTTTGGAGGTTTACGTACGCTGGTTCCCAGGCGGTGCAGGCCGTGCGGTCCCTTCAAGGCAGGATCCAGCATGCCGGGCCTGGCCAGCAGCTCTGCGGGCGTTGTGGGGTGGACTGGGTCCAGGTCGGTTCTACTGTGTGCGGCGTGCCCGTCCCTACCTCGTCCGGGAAAGAGGTATTTCCAGGCCAGCAAGTCAGGCACAGGCGAAACGGGCTGGAGACCACAGCTGAGCCTGCCCTTACAGCTCCAGGAGAGACCGCAGCTATTTTGCTCCTTTTCTGGCTTAATTTTGTTGTTTGTGGTGTCATCATCGGTAAGAGAAAACATTCCCGAGCCAGGCTATCTCCTGAGCAGATCTACACGCCACCGCTGCTCTCAAAGGAAAGGTTCTTGCCTTTCTGAGGCTGCTTTCTCCGACATATTCCAGGCAAAGGCAGCCCTGCCTTGCTGCCCGTCTCCCGTCCCCGCTGCCGCCTTCCACACGCGCAGCACAGGGAAGGAGCCAGCCCGAACCTCTCTCGTATGCACTGCTGGCGCCGCTCTCACAGAGCCCCGATTGTTCGAACCGCTCAATCCTCCCTAACCAAACGGCCTCTCCCTTCCTCTCCTGATATCCGTTGTTTTTCCAGATAAATCCTCAGGCACAGCCGAGCACATTGCTCGCTTTGCTGGATCTCTGGCGAGCTGCGATATCTATTTGCTCAGCCGGCAAGCAGTGGTTTGTGCCCCGATACGACGGAGGCGCGTCCGATTAGCACCGGGGTGTTTGGGCGTGCTGAGATTAGTATATAACCTTTTTTCCAGGAAAATGCCATCCCTGTTGGCACCCTCAAGGTGAGCAGGGTGAAGATCCTACAGTTCCGTGACCCTGTGATTCCTACGCTGAGCCGGGTGGACAATGCACGGCTGGGGTGCAAGTAGCACAAAGGACCAAACTCGGGGTCAGGATTTTGCCCGAGCAGCAGATTCCCCCAGGTCAGACGTGTGCAAAACAACCCGGCGTTTTGGTTTTTTTTTTTGTCGGAGTGTGGGATCTGCGGCACCAGGAGACGATAACATCGGGAAGATTTCTGCCCCGAGCTGCAGGTCAGCACAAGCCCCGCTGCGCAGCAGAACCACGGTGCTGCAGGAGCTGGGGCTTTGCACGGAGCCTGCTCATCTTACGGCTACAAGAAACATGCAGCGTGTATCGAAGGGGAGGGATATTCATCGGCTACAACTTCAAATCCCTCCCACAGCAGCTTTCAAAGAGTTTTGTTTTCAAAGGCCCCTTCTGAGACTGAAATCTGCCCTGAGACTGAGCTTTCTGATCCTAGGCAGAGGCAGAAACGTGCTGTGAAACCCGCACGCAGATTCTGATTTCTCTTCAGTAAGGAAATAGCATTAGTTCAATAAAGTCGGGACTTCTCCCCGGTACTTTCGGCGCACAAAGTAATGTGCTTCTTTTCCTTTAACTTCAACCCCCCTCACGCATTCCTCCCGTCGTCCTCTCCGCCGCCTCCAATACAGCGTTGCCTTTGGAGCCCATTAAATGCTTTACAGCCCTTTCTCTCCTCGCCTCCGTCCTAGGCATTTTCCAGTCCAGTTGCCACCCTGGCATATAATCAAACCGTTTTTCCTCCTGTCCCCAGTGATTTTTTACCAACGCAGCGTGTCATCAGCTGCTGAGCAGCTTCTTCCTCTCCAAGCAAGAAATCCTCCTTCGGCCCCTCAGGTTTTGCTGCCCCTCTCCCTCGATCGCTCCACTGCCTCCTGATTTTGGGGGGGTTTCTGTGGGCTTCTCCTCTCCTCCCACTGCATCTCATCTCGCAGCCAGCTCATCCCAAACACCGAGCTCGCCCAGGGCTTGCGAGTGACTCAAACATACCGGGGCTGCGGGTGTTAACTTGGGAATCAGAAACTCTCCTGTTCATCACAATCTTGCCAGTTGTTTTGTCCTGCATGTTTCTAACTTCTGGCATTTCTGAGCCCCATTCAAGCTTGCAGTATTTCATGCCTCTCCATTTTCCATGCTCCTCCGCATCCCTCCTGCTTTGCCGATCACATCCTCTTTGGTATCAAGAAACCGTCCTTTTGCCTCCAACCGGCCCAGCGTGTCGGATGTGACCTCCTGCCACATTGCGCTTGCTCTGCAGCCCCAAACACACAGGCTTTGGTCCCTGGCTTGTGCCCAGAGGTACTGCATTTACCCTAATAATGATAATAATACAAAAAAAACCCCAAAACAAGGATGTGTTTGAATTCCCCTTCCCTAACCGGATCTTTCCTGAAGAACTGGATTTCGAAAAATGGAATCCTAGAATCAGCCAAGTTGGAAGAGACCTTTAAGATCATCGAGTCCAACCATCAACCCAACACTGCCAAGTCCACCACTAACCCATGTCCCTCAGCACCACGTCTGCCCGGCTTTTAAATACCTCCAGGGATGGCGATTCCACCACTGCCCTGGGCAGCCTGGTCCAGTGCTCGATAACCCTTTCTGTGAAGAAATTTCTCCTAATATCCAATCTAAACCTCCCCTGGCGCAACTTGAGGCCGTTTCCTCTTGTCCTACCGCTTGTTACTTGGGAGAAGAGACCGACCCCCACCTCTCTACACCCTCCTTTCAGGGAGTTGTAGAGAGCGAGAAGGTCTCCCCTCAGCCTCCTCTTCTCCAGGCTGAACAACCCCAGTTCCCTCAGCCGCTCCTCACAAGACTTGTGCTCCAGACCCCTCACCAGCTTCCTTGCCCTTCTCTGGACACGCTCCAGCCCCTCAACGTCTTTCTCGTACTGCGGCTTCTCGTACTGCGGCTCATTACTGGTTTTTCTCCGTCCCCTGAAGGGAGGCCGACCCACCCAGGGGCTCGGTGGCCTCGCAGAACCTGGCAGGACACCAAGTTTCCGGACTCTCGGACGTCGCGCTCGCCTTGCCGGAACGTCTCGGCTCCTCGCTTTCGAGGGGGTTTTGCTTGTGGCGGAGCAGCGGGCCCGGGAGAGCAGCCGGGCACAGGCCCTTGGGCTGTGGGGGGACAGGGGGGGTTTACAACCGGTGACACCAGCCGAAACATTAAATTTCACTAAAACGTGAAAAAAAAAAACCAAACAAACCCCAAACTTCTCCACAGGGAGGGAGGTCAAGCGTCACACCGTCCGCCCTCAGAGGGCGTGGAGGCCTCTGGAGGCCTCACAGCCCGGCCGCGGCTCCGGCCGGCCCTCACAGGCCTCCGCCTCCCGCCGCCATTCCGCGCCTCTGCCCCGCGCGGGGGACGGCGGCCTGGCCCGCGCCCCCCCCCCCCTCCGCGGGGGACTACATTTCCCAGACGCCCCCGCGGCGCGGGAAGGCGGGGCCCGGCGCGGGGGTGGCGGCGCGGGGGCTGCCGGGAGTTGTAGTCGCGGCGGGGCCGGCGGGCGGGAGGACTGCACGTCCCGGCGTGCCCCGCGGGCGGTCCCTGAGGGAGGCGGCGGCGGCGGCGGCGGCGGCAGCAGCAGCGGCGGCGGCGATGTCGGTGCAGGTGGCAGCCCCCGCCGTGGAGCTGAAGGAGCTGAGCGGCCCCATGGATAAAGCGGCGGGGCCGGCGTGTGAACCGGTGGCCGCTCACGCTCCCGGGCACGGTGTGGCCGCGGCGCCCTGCCCGCTGCCGGCTACCGAACGTGAGGCGGCCCCGGCGTCCTCCTCCTCCTCCGGTGGTGGTGGTGGTGGCGGCGAGAGGCCTCCGCTGAGCGGTTGCCCCGGGCTGTCCGCCGCCACCAAGGTACCGCAGGCTTCGGCCATGAAGCGGAGCGACCCGCACCACCCCCAGCACCGGCACCGCGACGGCGACGGCGGCGGCCCCGCGGCCGAGGCGCTCGTCAGCCCCGACGGCACCGTCACCGAGGCGCCGCGCACCGTCAAGAAGGTAACGGGGAAAGGAAGGGGGGGGGGGCACCGGGGGGAGAGCACCCCCACCACCCCCCGGTGGCTTTATACGGGGACCCCGCACCCCCACCGGGACGTCCCCGGGACACACGCACCGGGGAAGGGGAACCGGCCCGGTGCTTGGGGACACGCCGCTGTTTCCCTCCCGTCCCGGCGTGGGGGTCTCCGGTACGCGGGTGTGGGGTGTCGGTGTGCCCCGAGGTGCTCCCGTGGCCCGTAGGAGGGGGGGCAGTTCCCGTGGGGATCGGTCCCATGGCCATGGGGGGGGCTCTCGTGGGGTTGCTGCCGTGAAGAGGGGGGTTTCCCGTGGCTGTGTTCCCGTGGGGTTGCTCCTATGGCTGTGGAGGAGGCTCCCGTGGCCGTGGGGGGGGCTCCCGTGGGGTTGCTGCCATTGGGAGGGGGGCTCCCGTGGCTGTGTTCCCGTGGGGTTGCTCCTATGGCTGTGGGAGAGGCTCCCGTGGCCGTGGGGGCGCTCCCGTGGGGTTGCTCCTATGGAGGGAACTCCTATGGCTGTCAGGATCGGCTGCCATGGTTCTGTTTCTCTCCGGGGACGTGGGGTCCCATCCCCTCCTTGTTTCTCCCCCCACCCCCTCCATGTGTCTCTGCCCTGTGGGTAAGTGACAAACGCTGGCCGTGGATATGCCCACGGACACGTGCGACCAGCGGTGATGCTGCCCTGGGTGTCCGCGTCAGCTGCACGCGTGCCCTGCGGCGTGCCTGCCTCGGAGGGTTTGTGCTTGCTTGCGCGCTCGCCTCCGCCAAGGAGCGTAGGTGCACGCTGCGGGTGCGTGTGCCCCGCTCTTGCACACCCAGGGAGGTGTGGGGTGTTTGCGGGAAACGCGTGTGCCAGGTACGTCAGCTCCTGGGTGTGTGTGGGTTCACACCGGGTTCGCGTCCCCGGGGTTATCCGTTTGCTTGGAAATACGGATATGGACCAGATAAAAATGTATGGAGAGGTGGGAGGGATAATCAGGCGTACACGGTATGGGCGCTGGAGGTGCGTGTGCCTCTGGGTGTATTGCTGGGCACCCAGGGGTGCCCCCTCCTCCGGGGTGCCCCCTCCTCCGGGGTGCCCCCTCCTCCGGGGTGCCCCCTCCTCCGGGGTGCCCTGTCCTGGCGCTTGCCCGTCGAGGGTCAGGGGGCACACGCTGGGAATACGTGGACTGCTGCCTGCCCGGCAAGTACGTTGTTTAGGTATATATACTGCCGAGGTATACATGCACATACAGGAGCACCCATAGCTGGTTACGCACGTGTTTGCAACCGCTTTTGTACTTATACGTGAAAACCCAGGCGTGGTCATAGCTATACGTCCGCTTGGGCATATACGAACCCACATGTGTGGAGGTAAGCGCATGGATGTGGGTGTGCATGCATACATAACGCATACTGGTACATATACAAACACGTATACAGAGGCGTACACTCATACAGATGTCTATATGCGTACGTGACACATACCTGCACAAGCAGGGGAAGTATACCTGCAAGTTTACGTGGTTAGAGATCTATAGGGATGCAAACAGGTCCACACACATGCACCTATCAGTACACGTGTACGCATACAGGTGTGCGTACACGTGCCTATAGCTGTGCAGACGCTGACAGAGATAGGTATATACGCACTGATGCCCGCCCGCTCTCCTTGGATGCCTGCGTAGGGGTGCAAAGCGGCACCTTTGTGCATATAGCCGCCAGTTTGCCACGTGCTCGGGCGTGCGCTTGGACCTTGGCACGTCTGCCCGCACCCAGCCGTACAGCTGTAGACATCCTTATAGACACAAGTGCATCCAGACGCACAGAGACAGCCCCGTGTGTGTCACGTATAGACGCCCCCGTGCCTTTGCATACGCGGATTATGTGCATACCAATGTCTGCTTATAGATGCACCTAAGTCCAGTCTCTGACCTGCTCACGTAGGTACACGCGTGCGTTATCCGTGTCCCTCGGGTGGATGCACCCATGGACATAGATACTCCCCATGAGGGTGGGGATATGTGTGCTCTCCTATAGATACAGCATCCTATAGATACACGTGGTGTCATTGTCGTCATCCCCCCCATGGATGGCTGTAGAGAAATGCATGTTTTCCACAGAGATTCCCAAGTAGGAGCAACCTGAGTTGTTGATGCCTGGCACCCTTCCCTTTGGAAATCTCAGGAGAAGGAGTTCTCCCCCATGATGCAAGAACCTTTTGGGGAATGTAGGGGAAGGAGCATCCCTGTCGTAAGGGCAACCTCCCTACTCGTGGACCTTTGGGGTGAAGACTTCATCTACATATTGCTGGACTTCCGCCCTCTCTCAGTGTCGCTCTCCTATTTCCTCTCCCTTCAGAAGGCCCAGGATGAGGGAGTTTGTCTCCATAATCGTGATCTCCTCCTGTGTGGCTTCCCCGAAACTGGAGTCTCTCCTAGAGACTCTGTGGGAAGGAGCGCAGCCCTGTAAGGCAAAGTCTCCCTGTGAAGAGAGTCTGGATCAAGGGCTCCTTCATCCCCTTAGAAATCTGTGCTCGGAGGGGTTCAGTCCTTCGGTAAAGGACATTTTTCCACTAAGATTGTGACTTCCAACCCCCAGTGTCTGGGGCCCTCTCCGTTTGATATCCTAATCCAATCTCTCTATTTTTAGAGATGCTCAGGCGTGTCCGTATTTCCCTCAAGTGTGCTTAATGCTTCTAAACTCCTCCCTTATCCCTCTCATTTTTTTTTGTTAAACAACAAAAAAGGGGGTTCTGCTTGCACCCCGCTCCCAAAGTCCAGCTCTTGTCTGGAGCACAGCGTTAGACGAGGCATTTGCATCGCTAAGGCTAGGAGGGAAGGGGAGTATTGATGGTGGGCGAGGGAATCGTTATCCGAAACAGCTCGAAGGAATCTGCACCGCTCTCCCTGGGTGCTCCTAACAGCCGCAGAGGGTGCCGAGGATGCCAGGCTTTCAGGAGAAACCTGGATGCGGGAAGAACAGCCAGCAAAGCTCCCCAGCTGGCTGCCTGTGCTTTGGGTGACGGGTTTGTTTGGGAGCTGACAATCTGTCTGGTTGCTAAAGGAAGCGGGATGTGTTGATGGAGGGTATTGGGAGTACATACTGTTCCTTCTCTCTTTCTTTTCCCCAGTACTGTTGCTTTCCAGTGACTTCTGTGCGTGCGTTCCAGAGACTTGAGAGGTTGTTAGGCATTTCATCTACCGGATTTACAAATCCAGAGTCCTTTCCGCCGTTTCTTAGGAAGTCATGTTATTTAAATAAAACACCAGATTTGGTAGCCGTAAAATTGTTCCCAGCCCTGTGACTGAAAAATTGGGCACGCAGAGCTGAAGCATCTGTTGAAAGAAGGTTTAGTACAAAAATAAGTCTAAAAGAAGCAGATAAATTTTTCAGTCGGATGCAATAGAACTTTGCTTTAGGACCTGAAATACAGGTAAAGGTCTATTTAAAATAGATAAGATTATATCAGATTTGTAGTGAAGCAAATCAAATTGTCGTTGTCAACAGTGTTTGCCTGGAAGAAAAAATCTCAGTAGTTTTTTCTTGACTGGTTTGTATATTAAAAGTACTGTTTTTTCTGTTTTGTTATTTTTTTTTTTTTTCTTTCCTTGAAATTTTAACATACGTTAAGTACTCTGCGACCAAATGTTTATTTGGTCATTCAGACACAAGCACGGAGTTCCCAGTAAATAGCCATGACTGTGTGTTCCTCTAATACTACTCTCATTTTAAAACTATTTTTATGTTGGCTTAGTATTTTACTTATGCCTGTCTGCCTTTAGGTGGGCTAATTAATATTTTACCTTGACAGAGTGGGGACGGTACATGTGCCCGGACTGGCGAGTGTTAACAACTTTGCAAGTTTATATTTTTATTTATTTAGGCGATTGCCTCGTTTTGTTGTGATATTACAGCTGATGCGTAGTCCTGATTCTGCAGCCTTGCACACCTGCTGGTGCAAGAAACGATGGCACTCCTACAAACCCAGAGGTCGCAGTCAAGTACGCTGGGCTTGTCTTCGTGACGCCTTGCAGAGGTGGTTCCCATCAGATCTAGGTGAAGATCCCCGTAATCACGTTTTTGTTCTCTTTGGATTCTTGCTGTAGATCCGCGCTCTCAAGGAATGGTTAGAAGACCTCATTTCTGAGACGACATTGGACTTGACTTTTGCAGCTAACTGATGAATGGATGTGTGGCCGTGACCTTTACGTGCGTCTACACAGGTAGCTTTAGCCGACCCCTGCTTGTCTGGTGCTGCTTCAGAGCTGGCTGCTGAGGGGGTCTTTGACCTGTGTCTGAGGCGTGGGGTGGTCCAGATCTTCTCCTGCCTCGGACTGCGTGTCCTGACCCTCTCCCCTTCCCCTCCTGCCAGGTTCTCGCGTGGCTCCGAGATGAGGCAGTTCGGGCAGCTCAAACTACATAAAATTCCTCGCTTTGCGTTGAGTTAGTTTTCTGTTGGCGTGATTCCCTCCCAGGTGGGGTCAAGGAAGAGCCGGGAACGGTGCGGGAGAAGCGGCAGGAGCAGGTTGGTAGAGATGGGAGTGCTGGAAAGGCCGCTCCGGCAGCAGCTGGATGTGGAATTGGCTCGGTGGTCGTGCGAGCCTACGTGCCGGGATGCTGGCAGCCGCTGGCTAGGGTGACTCAGGAGATGCGTGGTTTGTTCTGCCATCCCCGCTCCCGGAGCGGGGTGAGCCATGGGGCTGAGTAGCAGTTTCAGGTGTCCCGGGCTAAACTTATCCATGGATGTGAGTCAAGGCCCTGAGTCACAGGAATTGTTTACAGTTTTAGACTTGAATGGTGTTTTGATGATTAGGTGATCGCTCGTTGGTTTTGGGGGGGTGGGTGGTCACTTATGTTTTGTGTTATTCCTTAGGGCATTCCTAGAAAAAAGCATCTGAAAGTCGTAGAACTTCTGGAAATGTTGGTAGCGCGCATGGGGTGGCAGCTAGTAAGGGGTTGTAATTAAGGCTCCCAAACTGATGAGCCGTGTGATCTTAGCCTTGTAATGATAACTCTGTGCCCCTCTTTATTTAGCTGAGAGAAGAACATATACTTGAACAGATGCACTTCTCGGTTTAATGATTCTTAACTACTCGGCAAGTAAGGCTTAGTAAATGCTTGTACACCATACTGGGAAGTTTAAATGACGGCAATTGTGTAGCTGTGAAGTTTTATATTAAGCGTATACCAATTTACAAAACGAAAGGTTATTTTTCTTTTTGTCCCAGCCGCTCGGTACTGAAAGCACAGCTAACTCCTTGCATCTCCAGCTGTGTTTTTTGCTCCTTAGCATCATTAAAACAGAGGTTTTAGAATTGGAAGGGATTGATTTGCTGGTTTTGCCGGTGCTGTTGATTTCATTTAGTGGGCTAGAGCAGAGCACAGCTTGCTTTTCCAGAGCTCCGCCGCCTCTGCAGTGCCAGCGGCTGTAGAAAGCCGTGGCTTTTGTCTGTGGGCAAAGCAGAAAAAGCGAGGCGTAGAGGGATACGGAGACGAGGTGCGCAGCCTTGCGTAATGTCACTGCTTGGGTATAACCTTTCTGAAACTCCTCGCTGTAAAATCCTTCGCTGAAGCGATTACATCGAAATAAATGCCTGGTGCTCGCTAGACTGGCACATCACCTGACTGGTGAGCTGCGATGGGAGGTTTTATTCTGCTAAGACTATAAATGACTCTCATGTGCCTTGTCTAAATGATGATTCTGACCTTGACTCCCAGCAGATTTCATTGCCTGCAGTGAAAAGTGTGGCTTTTCCCTGGTAAACGCGTGTAAATTCCTTGCGACGTTCCCACATCGTTTTGTGGGGCAGAGGGATTTTTTTTTTTTGGCAGGTGCGCGTTCCGTTACGGATTGCTTACACGCTCGTGCATTGTTTTTCTGTTTTCTCGGTTTCATTCTAACCCCTAGCGATCGCTTATGCTAGGTAATAAATGTTTCCCCCGAGGCTGAATTCCCAAGTGCTGCTCGTAATGAGTGTGGTTTGAATGCTATTTAGCAAAATCTTATCATTGGAGGCCATATTCTTTTATTACGTGTAATACTCGTGGGTCTGTCTCCCTACGAATGCGTGCGGTTTAATTTTAGAAGGTGCCTGCCTGCGACTGCTCGGAACTGCGTACAAAGATCAATACGTCAACCTTTGGCATGGAGGCTGGGGAACAGAAGATAAAAGAAGATTGGGGGGGGAAAAAGGCGATGGAAAGCTAATGGCTGCGAATGCGAGGAGATGGCAGGCTGTAAAATGTAATGCCGTGGTGTGGTTCGGGTATGTCGTGGTTTGGGTCAGATTGGCCCAATCCGGTGGAACGACAGATGCTCTCTCAAACCAGGACAGGGTACCTCCGACCTTGTAACTGGGGACGCCAAACTTGCGTTTTGCCGGGAGGCCGAGGCACCGTACCTCTGTTGCTTTCCTGGGTAAAAAAATGTTAAAACACATCACGATCTTTGTATCTTTCCTGGAGGGACAGAAACCTGGTATTTGGATTTACAAGCAATTAAAAGTATAATCTTAGCTTTGACCTTGACTTGAAGCTTGAAAGATGAGCAAGGTAAAACAATTACGACTTTTGGAGCCACGTTTGACCTTTCAGGTTTTCTTTTTAACTCTGTCTAGTGAATTGTAAAACGACGTGGTGATTTAACTCAAACAAGAAAGAGATGGAGGTAAAACTCGAAAGAAAGGCATCGGCTGGGTAGCGCAGAAATAGTAGGCAGATTTCTCTGTGTGAGTGACCTGCAGCATTGGTTAAATTTAAAGAAAACTTAAAGACTGAAAGAACAGAATTGCTCCAAACGTTCTGCAGAGCGACCGCAGTGGTAGGGTACAAAAACTAGCCACTTAATTTTCTTCTTTGGTATTTATTTTCTTCTTCAATGTTGCAGATTCAAGGCAGAGATCCAAGAGTAGAACATCAGTCATGTGAAGGAAACCTCCTCCCTGAAGTTCCGTGGCTGATGTCCCGTTAAATCCCCGTGTAGAGAGATGAGCTATAGGCAAACTACGAAATCTGAACGATGAATGGAAGAGAGACAGCCCGAGAAATAAGGCCCAGCCTCGAAATAAAAATACTGGAGGTTGCTTTGCTTTGCGTCCCAGCAAAACTGTTAGGTGCTGGGGCTTCAAATGAGCAACAAACTGACTAGGAGGAAAAGGGTGAATTAAGGATAAAATAAGCTTTAAATATTTCTTGTACAAAATCCTCTGTGCTCAGGGCTGCAGTTAAAGGCATTTGTAGCAAAAAAAACCCCACCTGACTGAAATGCCTCAATTTCAGCCTAGAGAAGCCATAATTAAGTTCATTTCTTATCAAATGGCTACCAGTGTTGGTTCAGGGTTTTTCTTGACGGAAAGCTTGTAAATACGAACCGAAGGTGGGGAGCCTTACGGCCGGACTTCCGTAGGAGCAGTCTTTGTCCGTCACTGATGCAGCCTGCAAACAGAAAGGGAAAAATTGTATTTTTATTTTTTTTTTGCAACAGCAATCCAGGCTTCTGTTAGAAGCAATCTTCTCGAGATTAAGGGGAAGCATTGCGATGAGGTAAAAAGGAGTGAAGCTTTGGTAAACTCTGTTTACTCGTTTTTATTGTGCAGCTGTGGAGAAACTCTGCAGTGCCGGCTCGCGGGTCTGCCGCAGCCAGCGGAGAGAGGCAAAGTCGGTTCTGGAAACCTAAATTCAATGAGTGTGTACTGGGTTCAGCTGAAGATTTTTTTGGGCTTTCAGCTTAATCCAAACTCTGAAATGGGAGAAGTCAATAAGTGAGAAAATAAGACCGAGGAACGTGAAATAATAGCTCTTCAGGGAGCGTTGAGGTCAAAGACTTTTTTAAAAAAATTAACTTTTTTTTTTTCTCGGAGACCACTTCTCAACTGACCGTTTCCCTGCTTTAGGCCTTGAAACAGTAAATTGCTGTCATGCTTGTGCCCACTAGCTGTGTGCTGAATACCTGTAGAAAATGAGGTTTGTGGTGGTTTTTTTTTTTGTTTGTTCGTTTCTAGTTGTATTTTAGGAAGGCCGATGTTCTCTAAGTATGTTGCTTGGCGTTTTTTGCATCAAAAATTGTGCAGCTCTTCCTCGAGCAGAGCAGGAATTCAGCCTTGCAGGCAGCGCTGTCGATGAACCTCCTAACAAAACTCTGAAACTTCGTATTTTTCGTAGGTGCAGCTCATTTAGTCTGTGCTTACTCCGAAATACAATTGGTAGAATGAAGAGTGCTGAGATTGATCAGACGTTGTTACTTCTTATTCTGTAAAAGTGTACGTGAGGCTGATTAAATTGGTGTCCCGATGTACAATGCTTCTCCCTAAGTATGAGCTTTCACCCAGTAGAGAGAACTTTTACTTGTTTTTTTTAAATTATTATAGTATTGGCATTGGAAAATACATGTGTAATTATGTAGATATGTATTAAAATATTTTTTTATTTTTATTATAGTAGAAATACGCACAGGTGTCCCAAGTGAAATGGTTGTTCAAGAGAGCAGAGGCTTTCCTGTGACTTTCCAGAAGACTCGGTGACCAGCAGAACGGTTCCCTGAAGTGGATGACGTTTGCGGGGACTTTTCTGGGAATGCAATGACGTGGTCATGCTTGTGTTCTTTTTATGTCTTGAGATGAAAGGCTTTTCTGCAAATGTAACATTGGGGTGCTCTAGAATAAGCAAGGATGGCTGAGAGCCTGGAATTAACGTTCCTCTGTGCCCTCAAGAAGCTCACCATAGCGCTGGAAGGCTTTGTGAGGTATTTCCCGGCTTTTGCAAGGTAGCACTGCTTCATCTCCGGTTTGCAGCTGGCGTGTTCAAGCACTGAGTTTAAGACCCCTTGTCAATATATTTGGGGTTTCCGCTATGAAGTGGAGACGATCTGACCGTTGTTGGAGCGTCGCTCCCACTGACTTCGGTTGGAGCTGTGAGTGCTTGGCACTTCTCTAAGGTCCGGATCACGAGCCGTGAAAAGATGATGATCTTATGGTTGATGGCCAGATGTGAAAAGTTTACTCGGGGTGTCTTGCCTAGCGTTGCTGAAGGCATGCCTAAACAGATGCAGGCAGACCCGGGTTCGCTCTGCACATGCCGAATTGGTCAGACGTGAGTCACTTAACGTCTCGTTCTCTTTGGGATGCCTCAGCACAGCGCCGACACCACCGCCGTGCAGCTTCTGGACCAGAGCTGGCTTCTGTCCATCCAGCTTAAGCTCCAGTCTGTCTGCACCTGCCTGCGTAGACTTGCCTATAGCAACTCCGGCAAAGAAAAACACGGAATTTAATTACGCAGGGCAGCATTTCACAGCCTAACCAAAAGCCCTTGTTCTTCTTGGAGTCTCCTGCCTCCTTCTCTGTGCACTTTGCAGCAGCTTCCCAACAGGGGAAGCAAAGCGTCAGCAAAGTCCAACCCTGAAACCGTGTCCGAGACAGGTTCCTCTGGGAGCAGTAGTGCACGTGTGCCCTTACTTGCCGTGTGTGTGACTTCGGGCTGAGTGAATGACCTTACTTCTGGGATTCTTTATTTTTAGTCAGCTTTCCAGCCTTGATATTATTCCAATAGCATTTTTAGCTTTTTGCTACGTGAAACGTTCTAATGCTGCAGCGTGCCGACCTGACTTTAAATTGCAGGGCTGGCAATGTTGGAACTCCAGGTATTTTTTTTTTTTTTTGTATTTTTACTTTTTTCCCCTCCTGACAGAGCCTTAAATAGGCAGCTGGTTGCATTTTTCATGAGTGTCAGAAAGAAGAGGAAAGTTGGTTGAAAAATTAGTTAGCTACCCAGAACTGCTGAACCACTCTATTTCAAATTTTATTCCGAAAGCGAGTATTTAAAAATAGAAGTAGTACGAACGTGCCTTCATCTGTCAGTTAGGAAGCTTTGCTTGTTATTACTTTACAAAGGTGGAGTAAAGTGATCGACGTTTAATCCTGAAGTTATGTGAGAAAAACCAGGGAATGGACTGTTCCCACAAAATGACTCAAGGACCAATTTAGGAAAAGAGCTTACTGCAGTTCATGCCGGTATCTGTTCCCAGCAAGCTTTCCTTCCAGCTACCCAAAAGCTTGCTGGCTCAGATTTGGTGTTCTCTCCATAGCTTTAGTGTTTATGGAGGTGGGGAAAATCTGCTTGGATCCTGTTCAGTATCGGCTTAAGATCATTTTTGTTGTTTGCAGAATGCACTAATGTGCGTTTGATGTGGATTTTTAAAAAAACCAAAAAAATAAAAAATCCACACTTCTGCATTTTGGGATGAGAGATTACTGCCGTAATTTCCAGCGTTTCACATCAGCCAGTTAGGTATTAATTGAAGTGGCTTTCTGTAATACTGCACTGCTGTAATTTTTCTACTCTTCACTGGCGTTCAATCCCACTTCAGTCTTGCCATCTGCTGTTAGTGTGGGAGATTTCAAGAGTCGATAATAAAAATCCTTTTTGTTTTCAAGTAATGTAAAAAGTAGGTGATTCTCTTGAAGATCTGACTCAGGTGCCGAAGGTATTATTACTTCTGCGTGCTTTTAGCAAGTACGTTGAGGCTGATACTTGCCTTCCCCTGATGAAAGGTGTGATAGAAATGAAAACGTTTGCGTGCTCCCTTCATCTGTTCAGCTTCCCCTTGGTCGCGGTGGTGGGTCGTAGAGGTGATGAACCAGGGTGAAGGCTAGAAGGCAAGCAGAGATACTGAGCGTACGTATTATTTTTGTGTAATATCTGGGTTTTGGTTGTTTTTTTTTTTTGGAACTGTGATGAGCCACTTGGCAAGTCCAGGCAGAAGCCGCAAGTCGATAGCTGGTGAACTGTCACTTTATTCCATGCCCTGTGTGCTACGGGGTGGATGCCTGCCTTCGCCACGTGGGCATGCGTGCTGAGAAGGTGAGAAGTTCACGGGACTTAGTGACATTTGCTGGAACTGTTTGGAGAATTAGTCTTCTGCTAGACTGCTTTTGAAAGTCAAGACACAGGGTGGTGGTATGTCACACTGCGGTGCTTTAAACCAGCCAGGAGACGGGAGGAGAAACAAAAAGGTTGGTCCAAGAGGTAAGCTGTGCTAGGGCCAGGGTTCGGACGCGTGTTTTTCTGTCTCTAAGGCGAGACTTTCCCTTTGTGAAGCGAAAACTCGACTCCAGCCCATCCTCCGGCCTGCAAACCTGTTAGAAATGGATTGTCTTTCCGATCACACCAACCTGAAAACGAAGTAAATCTCAAGACGTTGTCGTAGTTGGTGTTAGATCCTGTGTTTTGTTACTTCTGTACACAGTAAAAGATGCTTAATTCTTTAAATCTGAAAGGGGGTAAAGACGTTAAGAAGCAAACATTTGTTGTGGGTTTTGTCTTTTTTTTTTTAAGGTGTCACTTTTTTATTTTTTCCAGTGTGTAATTTTATAACATTCTTGGAGCTTTAGAGTGAACCTGGTTTGGTCTCATTTTGAAAGCAGTACGAGGAAAATAATTATTTGTCTTCAAGAAGGACAGAGTTATTTGACTTTGGTAGTTGAACGTGACTTTTCAGTTCCTTTAAGTAATGTTAGTGGAAATGGCTCCTTTGGTAGCAGAGATTGCGAAGGTGTTGCCCGAGTGCACTCTGACTCTTCTCCCTACCAGGTTTCACCCGTCCTTCAGAAGGGAAGAGCATCTGAGAGCGTTTGGAGGCACCATCTGTGCAGTAAAAGCCAGTCCAGGCTTTCTCCTTAGCTATCCGTTACTGTGTCCTTACCTGATTTTGGACAAATATCATCTGGTTCCATTACTGTCTTTCCAAAATACTGCTGCAAAGGTCATTTTCCTGATGGCTTGTGCAGGAGGCCTCGTGTCTCCACTCCACCAAGGATTTACCTGTATTCTCAGACCTCTTCATACTCTCCTGCTGTCTTCTTGGGAAGTCAATGTCCCAATGTCATCCTTGATGCCAACCTCTGCCAGATGTTGGTTGGTGCGGAAATGCCTTGCTTGGAACCGCATCTTCTTTATTGTCTTTGTGCTTTGAAGGAGGTTGGTGCCGTCATCTGCAAAGCTGCCATTCATCCTTCTTGAAGTTCTTCTTTGGATGCCGACAGAAGCCTGGCGACGAGAGGGTGTGGATGCACTAACACCCCTTATCACAGGGGGAGCTGGAAGCAACATTAGCGTGCAGCTCGCTCCCTGTTGCACTCAACTAACCCGTTTTCATACTTTTTCTGATACAGGAGTATAAAACTGAAGGAGATGGAGTGTGGAGACTAAAGGTCTTGGCTTGCAAAGGACTGGGTAGACAATGCACTTGGGTCACAACAACCCCCTGCAGCGCTACAGGCTTGGGGAAGAGTGGCTGGAAAGCTGCCTGGCAGAAAAGGATCTGGGGATGGTGGTCAACGGTTGGTTGAATCTGAGCCAGCAGTGTGCCCAGGTGGCCAAGAAGGCCAACAGCATCCTGGCCTGTGTCAGGAACAGTGTGGCCAGCAGGACTAGGGCAGTGATGGTCCCCCTGTACTCGGCACTGGTGAGGCCCCACCTCAAATACTATGTTCAGTTTTGGGTCCCTCACTCCAAGAAAGACGTTGAGGGGCTGGAGCGTGTCCAGAGAAGGGCAACAAAGCTGGTGAGGGGTGTGGAGCACAAGTCTTGTGAGGAGCGGCTGAGGGACCTGGGGTTGTTCAACCTGGAGAAGAGGAGGCTGAGGGGAGACCTTCTCGCTCTCTACAACTGCCTGAAAGGAGGGTGTAGAGAGGTGGGGGGTCGGTCTCTTCTCCCAAGTAACAAGCGATAGGACAAGAGGAAATGGCCTCAAGTTGAGCCAGGGGAGGTTTAGATTGGATATTAGGAAAAATTTCTTCACCGAAAGGGTTGTCAAGCATTGGAAGAGGTTGCCCAGGGAAGTGGTGGAATCACCATCCCTGGAGGTATTTCAAAGCCGTGTAGACGTGGTGCTGAGGGACATGGTTTAGTGGTGGACTTGGCAGTGTTGGGTTGATGGTTGGACTTGATAATCTTAAAGGTCTCTTCCAACCTTGGGTGATTGTATGATTCTATGATAATGTGGTTGGTATCCTGGTCTGGAGAGAAGATTTGGTAGGAGGACCTGCAGTGCTGAGGCGTTCCTGTCAGAACGCAGCTCCCAAGAACTGGAATACTGGCTAATGCTGTCTCTTTCCCGGTTTCCTCCATCGCTTTTATCCAGCTATTTTCCTTATCTAGAACCCGTGGTCTTCTGTGCTGAGGGCTGCTGTGAAGGCCAGACAAGCAACGCTTTCTTGCGGTAAAGCAGTGACTTTATTTCAGTATCCTAGAGCTCGTGTCCTTCCAAACGGGTTTCCTTTTTCTGTGTTTGGGTCAAACATAAAACGTCAATCTTAACTTACCTGTTAGAGCTAGAAGTGTTTTTGTACACGGCCAGAAATGCAAGATTCCTAGCTATCAAGTAACGAGGCGCTAATCGCATGCCAGAGCTCTGCACGAGCATTAGCTGTTTCCTCGGCTTCTGCTTTATTAGTACGGCTGGGATCGGTTCCTTGTGCTCCGATGGATGTTGAGATCTAACCTGCTGCCACCAAGGCCAACGACGGGAGAGCCGCAGCTCAGAAGGAAGGTATTTTAGGCTGCAATGTTTTAAACACTTGCTGAAATGTCTACGGTCTTACATGGAAAAATCTTATTTTGAGCTTAAATAGACGAGCCAGGCGGGTGGTTTTGTTACCACCTTAGCTTTCCTGCCACAACCATTATTTCCTAACGTAAGCGTGAATTTTAGCTGGTGGGGAAAAAAAACCCAACCCCAACCTCTGGGGAGGAGAATAACCAAGCAACAAAATAAACAGTGGAAGAAGTGCTGAATACCAGACTCTCCCTGACTTTCGTTGTTTGACTTTGTAATGCGTTTAAATAATGCATAGATGAGCACAATACAAGCAGAACAAATTAGGCTTCAATACGAGAATTGTGGGAGGGGAAGTCTATTAAACTACTGTTGCATCTCCTTGCCAGAGCGGTGTCCTGCCCTACTGGGTAACCTCCCCAGCGCTGCTGGTTTTCACAGCTCCCGTCAAATTAGTGGTACCTGCACGTTCTAGAAATGCTATTTAATTTCTTCCTTGAGGTTTGCTAACTGAAGGCATTACGTTGCACGTGGCAGACCCTGCCAGCTCTTACGGTTCTCACCTCTGTGCTTCGTTTATCAAACGATAAGGTATTTTGCTCAGTCGTTTATGCAGGTTTTGATCCGTGCGCTTCATCCCCAGCCGCGTGAGTTGGAAGACATCGTAGAAAGTGGGATTTTGTGGGACGCTGTGAAGTATCTTTTTGAAAACCTCCGTTGTTCGCTGTGCAGGAATTCCATCAAAGGAGTGCCTTGAGAGTGCGGCACGAGCTGTATCTCGAAGGGTTCCCAGGCTGAAGTCAGTTAGGACAGTGCTGGTGACTTTTCAGGAGCTGAGGACCGTGTACGCGGCTTCTGTATCTACTTTATCTCTAATGGGATATCGCAAACTGTGGAGAAATTTCTCTTTCTGCTGCCCCTTTTAAAGCTAATGCAGGATCGTGTGCGACTTTACAGGAAACGGTCCGCAGGGTCGATCGCCAAAGCTGACACCGCTAAAGGTCAGATTTTGCTGCTCCTTGTTTTGCCTTTGGGAAAAATGCTGGGTTTTGGACATTTAAGGTTGGGAAGGAGAAACGTGACGTCTTCTGCGCTTTCCCAGAGCAAGAAATGGAGCTTCGTCCTGTTGTACCTGGGGTCTGTAAATAGTGTGGGTCCAGGAGAAATTCTGGTGAGCAAAGGTTATGAGGAAAAAAAAAAACAAACCCCTAAGTGAAGAAGAAAATATTTTATATTTTAATAGGAAGAAAAAATATATTTGGCTTTACTATCCTGGTAATTGACCACTAGATGGATGCCTGTGGGAGGCCTCGGTCTCAAGCAGTCCTGCTCTCAAAATTCCTGGAGGGAGGATCCAGTCTGGCTTGGTTCAGTGGGAAGAATTACATCCTAATGGGTTGGGTATCTAACTTGTCCTGCGCCGAGATGCTTGTGTTTGAATTGCTTAAGGACTGCAGATGGAAGGGTGTAGTGTTGTTTATCTCTTCCTAGACTGGTAGCCCTTGACTAATTTTATAGACCTGAAGCCCAAGAGGAAGACTAGAGTGGCCTTCAGGGAGTTTCTTTGTCTAGACTAAGGTCAGCTTTGCTTATTACAGCTGGGTTTAAATTACAGGAATATTTTCCACACAGCTTTGCCAGCCGTGCTATGGGCAGTGGTCAAAGAAGAAACTTTAGAGGTTGCAGTTTGAAATCTCTTCCCGTGGCTCTTGTGCCGAACTTCCCATGTTTGATGCTCCAGGACTGCCATGCTGTTTTATTCTCCCAATAACTGGGATTAACTCTTTCAGCACTTTTGACTTGATATGATGTCATTGTACTTTATTTTTCCTCTGCAAGAAAATTGAGAGGATCATGTTTGACTAAACAAAATAGTATTTAATTTTGGTTCTGCTCTGGCTTGGGCTCATCCGTAGCTTCCACGTGGATGAGAATGACGAGCGCTTGCTGGAAACGGATACAGAAGCAGCGCTTCCCTGAACAAAGCGGTTTTGTTTTTTTCCCCTTTTCCCCCCCCTCCTTCTTTTTGCGTCAACATCCTCTGCAATAATCCAGGCTTTTAACTTGGTTTAAATTGGGTTATTCGGTGCTAATGTTATGCAGGATTCCTGATTAGTGGTGCGGAGTTGGAGTTGCGAGACTACTTGGAGCGATGATGGAATTAAAGTAACCGTGGCAACCATTATAATTAAAATAGGTTTCCTTGGGAAGCGAGGCTGCGTGTGTCCGTGTGTACACATTTGCTGCATTCATTCCCGCCCTGTGCGGCGGCACGGCGTTATGCAAAATGTTTAGTCCCCCGGCACTCGGGGTGACCGTCCTCGATTTTGAGTGTATCTTCAGCGAGCCTTCGGCCTCGCCAACCCCCTCGCATCCGCTGCTTTTTCTCTGAAAAGCAAAACCCCTTATCTCCCTCAAAACTCATTTTGTGAAGGTTTCTTTCTGTCGTATTTCAGCCCCTGAGCGCGCAGATGCCGCCGGAGCGCGGAGCTCGGCGCGTACGGAATTGCTTGAGTTTTCTGAGTAATGGTGACGATGCGTATGTGGGTTCACAGCGGCGAGCGCAGCGAACGCGTGTCCTGCTCAATGGCTCCTTTCGGTTGTGCAGAGAATCGGTTCCCGTAATTCGGGGTAATGATACCAACTTCTGGCTCTTGTAAAAAAATACCAAATTAACAGTGTGGTTCGGTGCTGTTGTTTTGATGAGTTTGGCAATGGCTGCTGCAGATGTTTGTACCGCTGGAAGGCGGAGGAGCAGCACGGAGGAATAATGGTGGAGAAATCCTTGAGTGTCGAAGCTGGGGTAAAAAGCTAGTCACTGTACGACTTTTCAGAAAAAACCTTGGGGTATTGAACTTTCAAAATCCAAAGCTTTTTTTCCTCTTTTTTTTTAACCTGTTGTTTATGTGCATCATGTGTTATTTTTAAGTGAAAAATCACCCTGAGGTTTCTCTTCACGCGTTCAGCAGCGCCTGTTCGATCCCTCATTCTTCCTTTTCTGTATTGACCGATATTCCTCGCTGGTGACTCCTCAGTTGATTTATAAATGTTCTTCCATTTGCAGAACAGTTAGTTTGCTAGTCTACCCAAAACGGATGATTTTCAAACAGATAAACTGTGTCTTGGTAAACATCTGGAGAAAAGGAAGGAATGGAGAGAAAAAGAGGGGGGGGGAAACAAAGATTTTTTTATTTTTACTTTTTTTTCTGGGTCGCCACCCTTCACCATTCGCTGTCTCAGGGAGGTTGGCTTGTGCTTCTCTGGCTTTCTAGTTGTCGAGTAGGATGAGAATATTTTAGAGATCCTCTCTGCTGGTCTTCGAAGGAGTTGTTGCAGGCCACATCTGAAAATGATGTTTGCACTGGCTCTGGCCCTACTGTGAACACCAGGACAGGACCCTGCCGTGTGTGTTTACTGTGGTCGGTTTTGGGGCCCTCACTCCAAGAAAGACATTGAAGGGCTGGAGCGTGTCCAGAGAAGGGCAACGCAGCTGGTGAGGGGTCTGGAGCACAAGTCTTGTGAAGAGCGACTGAGGGAACTGGGGTTGTTCAACGTGGAGAAGAGGAGGCTGAGGGGAGACCTTCTCGCTCTCTACAACTCCCTGAAAGGAGGGTGTAGAGAGGTGGGGGTCAGTCTCTTCTCCCAAGTAACAAGCGATAGGACAGGAGGAAACGGCCTCCAGTTGCACCAGGGAGGTTTAGATTGGATATTAGGAAAAATTTCTTCACAGAAAGGGTTGTCAAGCATTGGACCAGGCTGCCCAGGGCAGTGGTGGAGTCCCCATCCCTGGAGGTATTTAAAAGCCGGGCAGACGTGGTGCTGAGGGACATGGTTTAGTGGTGGACTTGGCAGTGTTAGGTTGATGGTTGGACTTGATAATCTTAAAGGTCTCTTCCAACCTGGCTGATTCTATGTGCAGGCTCATGTACTTCTGTTGGGAGCTCTGCTCCCGACGGGTGTAAAGATACCATAAGGACACGATAGCCAACCGGCAAGTGCTTTATGCACAAACTTTATTTTGTAAATACCTTTCGCACAGACTGCAGCCCATAATGTTTAAGCTGAATACGGCCCAAATTGATACAGCAGTAGCAGTAAAAAGAAAAGGGGAGGGGGGGAAATAAGTATCTAAACTAGTTTCAAGTCTCGCTTCAAATTCTTGTGTTAAATCCCCGTTGCTCGAGAGGTAGAGGAGAAGTGCGGAAAAGCCATCTGCGTCGTGCAATTGCTGGGCTGCATGAAGGGATGAGGCAACTGCATGGACGGGGAAGAGGAGGGAGGCTGGAACGGGTCTCCGGGGAGTCTTCAGCGAGGAGAATGATTTTGAGCTGAAAAGTAATAAAGGAACGAGCGATGTTTTGTAGATGAGCGTGTGTGTATGGTTGCAGTCGGCTTTGTTACCGATACCCAGAGCAGCGTTATGCACGTGATGGGTGGCCAGAAGAGCTGGGTTGCAGGAGAAGCCATGGACGAAGTAGGGCAGGCTTTTATTGATGGCATTTCTTCTGCGATGTGCTGCAATCTTCGTGTTCCAGGTTTGGATTTACGATACCTGCGTGACCGCTGGTAAACAAATTCTGCTGTAAAACAGTGCGAGGTTGCATCCGAAGCTACGGCGTGTGTCTCAGCGAAGGTCTGTCACAGTGCAGGGAGCTGGATAGCTGTCGCGCAGGAAAACAAGAAGCATTTTCCCTTAAAGTAGGTCTGTGTGGAACGCACACGAGAGAAGCGTCTTAAGAGGTAAGTGCATCCTTCATCCAGCAGCGTTAACAAAGAGAGGAGCAGATGAGTGGGTGCCAAATGGGTCTTTCTAAATGGAAACAAAGCCCGAAGCTTTGGTCTCCTGAAGGTTGTGTGCCTGCTCATCTAGTTTTTAAAACTGTTTCTGTGGTTACCGAACAAACAAGATCAGACAAAGGCAGTACACGTAAGAGAGCCCAGAAGGCTTGTTGCTGGTTAGCCTGTGCATGTGCGAAGATGCTGCCAGGGCTGGAGCCCCTCTGCTGGGAGGCCAGGCTGGGAGAGGTGGGGGGGTTCAGCCTGGAGAAGAGAAGGCTCCTTGGAGCCTTCAAGGAGACCTTGGAGCCCCTTCCAGTATCTGAAAGGGGCCTAAAAGAAAGATGGGGAGGGACTTTTGACAAGAGCACGTAGCGATAGGAGAGGGGTGATGGCTTCAGAGTGGAAGAGGGGAGATTTAGATGGGGATCTCAGGAGGAAATTCTTGACCGTGAGGGTGGTGAGACCCTGGCCCAGGTTGCCCAGAGAAGCTGTGGCTGCCCCATCCCTGGAGGTGTTCAAGGCCAGGTTGGACGGGGCTTGGAGCAACCTGGTCTGGTGGGAGGTGTCCCTGCCCATGGCAGGGGGTTGGACTGGATGATCTTTAAGGTCCCTTCCAACCTAAACCATTCTGTGATTCTATGGTATGTAGGCTGGAGAAAAGCTGCCTGACTGCAGATTAGGACTTGTGCACGTACACAAGTTTAGAGACCTCCAGATACCTTCAGATGGTCCAAACAGCAGAAGAAGCGCTGGGAAGCAGAAGCCGCTTTCTGGCCCCAGGAAAAAAAGAAAAAAAAAAAGAAAAAAAGAGTAGCAAACCAGAATTGCTGAAGTGATGTTTGTCTTTGTGAAGGGAACTGCTTCGAGGGAGGTGCTCGGAATCGCTCGTTCTTCGTCACCAGCAGGCACAGAAGGGCTGAAGCGTCAGTTCCTAATGGAAGGAGGCTTTCACAAAAAACACTTCAGTTACTGTTTTCCTGGCTGGCTCTTGAGCCTTGAGCTGAAAGCAGCACTGAAAGGCTTCTGTTTCTGTGTTGTTCAGTTGACTTGTGAAACGCTGCGCAAGAAAGATTTTGCTGTGGTCCGTACTTCCCTGTGGTTTAAGACCAGATGCACAAGCATAGGTTCTCACCCAAACGGCAGAGAAAAAAAAAAATAAGGGATGTAAACTCTCGTTGTTGAGGATGGAAACCTTCCACTGATCTCTGGGGTAGGAAGAGACTTTCAGAAACAGGGAAGTAGGGAAGAGAGGAAGAGAAAATCTTCGCGTCACTCTGAACTTAGCGATCTTGTGGTTTATAGATGACCTTGGGCAAATTGCTTTAGCTATCTGTACTTTTATTTACAAAAGGAGACAATGTCAGTTATCTCTTACAAGCAGATCTGAGGGTGGATGAACGTTTATCGCGTGCTCCGTGCTGTATTTGTACAGTGCTGTTTGAAGACCATTCGCAATTACAAGATTGATGAAACGATAATCCGCTGGATGCTTCAGCAGAGCTTTTTGTCTGGCGTCTCCCTGTAACTCCTTGTGCCGTTCCAGCTCTGTCTCCCAAAACGCTCGTGTATCTCTGCTGAATTCCACGCTCCGGATTGCTTCCTGCCTGGACGCCGGCCAGCCGACCCGCTAGTTCTCACACCCATGCTCTTCCAGTGTCCCATATAAACTCCGGTCCAACGCAGTCTTTGGGGGACTCGTTTCCGGACATCCAAGGAGTTCACGGGAAGGGTGAATGTATCCTGAGAGGATAGGAAGGAGCGGCTGGGTGTGGAGTTTGCTCCCAGCCGCTCCGTGCTCATGGTGTTCCAGGATATCTTTTGAGCTTTTAAAAGGGAACAACCCCCCAGATGAAAAAAAGAGTTTAGTTAATTCTAAACCAGTTAATTATTACTTTTCTATTTTTTTTAAATTGGTGATGACTCATCCATAAAAGCGTTTGGCATAAATCTCCAGCTCTGAAGTTCTGAAATTTATTGCTTATAAATGTAATTTTTGTGGGACTCTCTTAAAGGGGAATCAGTTTCTTTGAGACAGTGCGTTGCCTCTGAACTAGGCTGCGCAGTACGCAGCTTTGCTGGACCGATTGAAGAGTTATTTTGGGTTTCATGCCCTTTGACGATTAGAGGAAGGTGGTGCCCAGACACTGTCCGCAGGAGGCTTTTGGGTTAGGAAGCTAGTTATCTGGTCACTGCAGTAAAGATGCTGCCGGGGAACTCTAAATGCCAAGAACTTTCTGTGCTTTGCTTTTCATTTTTCCTTGACTTTTTATTTTTAATATAAATAAGCTGAAACATTTTCTGGTTTCTCTGCGGCAGATGCAGCAAAATGACCACAAATGAGTCATCGGGCTGCCTGAACATGTAAAGCATTTTCGGTCAATGTTCTTCGTGATACGTCTTCCATGCTAGATTTTCTGTTGCCTCATCTGACAGCAGAGAGGTTAGCTGCTAATACAGGGGTTATAAAACACGAGAAAAGCTGCTTCTCTGGTCACGTGAAAGGTCCAACACAAGTGTGTTTTAGGAACTTGCATGAGGAAGGACCAGAGTTCAGACAGTAACGCTCTGGCTGATTCATCAAGTGATTTTTGGACGTGATTTTTAGATGTTCTTCCTCAAGTAACCCAGTGGCAAAACTGAGTAGGTGTGTACAGACCTGAGAAGCTTCCTGGCCAAAACCGAACCCAGACAATGGTCTTTTTATGCTTTAGGGATTCTGAACTGCTTTTTCTCTTGTTTATTTGTTCTTTGTTTCCTGCTCTTTGTCGTTTGTCTAAAGGAACAGTAAGTTAGTGCTGGTGGCGTTGATTAAAGGGACAGTTTAGTCTCGTTATTGAGCCATGGGGAGGTGGCCTTGCTCTAGGTCACACACACGACCACAGGCCTGCATCAAGTGGAATTTAGGTTCTCCCCAAACAAGTTAAAAAAAAGTACCCTTGAAGATATCTTGAAATTTGTCCTTCATCTTCATGAGCAGATGAAAGGTGTTATGGATTACGTCAAATGACCTTGTCTTTGAGCTCAGATTAACTCTCTTCTTTTGGTGGTTTCTCTGGGCTTCCTTAACAGGATTTGGGAAGAAGATGGGTTTTTGGTGGTGGTTGGTTTTTGTTTTTGTTTTTTTGTTTGTTTTTTTTTTTTTAATTTTTGCAGGCATGGCAAGAGATGAGCATTTGTGTTTCTGTGTCAGATGAGCTTTGCCTTTCTTTGTACAGCATTTAAGACACATGACTACCTTTAACTGTCCATCCCTCTCCCTTGCTGGAGGTATCATGAAAGAGTTGGATGTGTCTTAGCCGCTATGACTCACAGCCCAATATGTTAAATTGACATCGCCTATATTTTGCATTAACTTAGCGTGCTGCTGAAGTGCTGGCAAGCGCTAGCTTCTGCCGAGTCTCCTGTGGGAATGGTGACCTCGGGCAGAAAGGCGAGGTGGAAATCTGTATATAATAACCACTATCTTCCGTCAGTGAGAGCCTTCTTCCCTCTTCATCTTAAAGTTAGGCAAGACTGCTGAATCATCTCAACCACTTGCTGCTGCCTGAAGGAGCTCTCGCTCGTACTTGTGTGGTTCCACACCCTTCCTCCTTGCTTTGTTGCTCCTTGATTTTTTTTTTACTAGGTAGCCTTGCAAAAAGTGTTGGAGGGTTGGTGGGGAGGACGCCAGTGGGGCTGGGCTGAGTTGAGTGGGTTTATGGAAGGATCTATCAGATGCAGAGCCAAGTACTACGTGATCAGGAGAGAGGAGGAGGAAGAGGAACCTTTCCCTTATGGTGCCACAGAGCTGCTGGATCAAGCAGCCTCGTAACTTCATCCGTCATATTGATTTTATGGTATCCCTAAAGTCACTTGACACCAGTCTTTATGGTTTCCCTGCTGACTACTCAGTAACTGTCAGTGAATTAAAAAAAAAAAAACAACTCTCTTCTACGAGGATGATGAAATCAGGATGGCAGGTCTTAGACAAATCCGTTTTTGAGTCGTGTCTGAAAGAATCAGAAAAATATTCTAGGTGAATGTCAATTTTGAAATACCAGCTATTCCTTTTCACGCAGCTTCCTTCGGCCTCTTCTTAGCTGAGAAGTTCAGCCTTGACTCGGTTCTGAGGTGGCTTTTTAATACATGTAAAGTTCTTGAGCTGTCAAACTTCATTGTCTTTATTCAGTTTCCGAGAAATTTTTGAACAGAGGAAAAGAAATGTGATCGAGCATATTTCAGAAACAAATAACATGGAGAGAACAAGAGCAGGAAACCACTTAAAAGACACCTTTCAAGCACGTTATAATATATCAGAGTGGAACTTGAGTCAGCCACTGTGAAGATTTTGACCTCCGTTTGTCTTGAGGCTTTCACCAATCGTGTCCCTTTTGTTTATTTTCTCAATGTAAAATGCATTTAGATCATCAAATATCTACACCCGCGAAAGAATAAAAGACTCTGAAAGAGTACCCAGCAGAGACCTGCTCATGTCCTGCTATGTCAGGCAGAATAATGGCTGCAAATTTTAGCTTTTTTTAATGCCACTGAGGTTTGCATCATCATTTCACAGCAGGGGCCATGCTTGTATTAAACAATTGTATTGTCTACGGCTTTGGGTACGCAGATGGGTACTTTAATATAGACACAGTGCATCTGATATTTGGGTCTTAAAATAACTTACAGCTGATCTAAGGCAGAGTAGGTGACCTAAATTTACCTAAGTTTTTGCTGGGGAATATTGCAAGTTAGGACTGGAGATGCAGAGCTCTGTAGGCTTTGGGGGCCTGACTTTCCTTGGAAGAACAGGATTGAGATGTCTAACCCAAAGATTTGGGTTGTTTCCACTGACAGCTCAGGAATTGCTTAAATTAGCTGCTTCACCCTAGGTAGTAAGACTTATTTAGAACTGGATTTATTTAGACTGGTATGCTGGAGTCCATTTCTCTCATGAATATTTCACCCTCAGGAAGTTTGCCGATGACACCAAGCTGTGTGGAGCGGTTGACACACTGGAGGGAAGGGTTGCCATCCCTCTAGGGACCTGGACAGGCTGGAGAGTTGAGCCCATGCCAACCTCATGAAATTCAACAAGGCCAAGTGCAAGGTCCTGCACGTGGGTCGGGGCAATGCCAAGCACAAATCCAGGCTGGGTGGCGAATGGATGGAGAGCAGCCCTGAGGAGAGGGACTTGGGGGTGTTGGTGGATGAGAAGCTCAACAGCAGCCGGCAACGTGCACTGGCAGCCCAGAAAGCCCCCCGCATCCTGGGCTACATCAAAAGAAGCGTGGGCAGCAGGGCGAGGGAGGGGATTCTGCCCCTCTGCTCATCTTTTGTGAGATCCCACCTGGAATACTGTGTCCAGCTCTGGAGCCCCCAGCATAAGAAGGGCACGGACTTGTTGGAGCAGGTCCAGAGGAGGGCCACGAAAATGATGCGAGGGCTGGAGCAGCTCTGGATGAGGACAGGCTGAGAGAGTTGGGGTTGTTCAGCCTGGAGAAGAGAAGGCTCTGGAGAGACCTTATAGCAGCCTTCCAGTATCTGAAAAGGGCCTACAAGAAAGCTGGAGAGGGACTTTTTCCAAGGGCATGTAGTGATAGGACGAGGCTTGATGGCTTCAAACTGGAAGAGGGGAGATTTAGATGAGATATTGGGAAGAAATTCTTGACTGTGAGGGTGGTGAGACCCTGGCCGGGGTTGCCCAGAGCAGCTGTGGCTGCCCCATCCCTGGAGGTGTTCAAGGCCAGGTTGGACGGGGCTTGGAGCAATCAGGTCTAGTGGGAGGTGTCCCTGCCCATGGCAGGGGGTTGAACTGGATGGTCTTTAAGGTCCCTTCCAACCTAAACCATTCTATGAATAATGGACTTAATGCTAGTATTTCTGTTTTGTCCCTGCTTCTTCCATATGTAATTTTCATGTCTGGATCATTTTTAGGGC
>VFFE01007913.1:71104-96790 GCA_008921705.1 Burhinus oedicnemus | reverse complement strand
TGAGGGTGGTGAGACCCTGGCCGGGGTTGCCCAGAGCAGCTGTGGCTGCCCCATCCCTGGAGGTGTTCAAGGCCAGGTTGGACGGGGCTTGGAGCAACCTGGTCTAGTGGGAGGTGTCCCTGCCCATGGCAGGGGGTTGAACTGGATGGTCTTTAAGGTCCCTTCCAACCTAAACCATTCTATGAATAATGGACTTAATGCTAGTATTTCTGTTTTGTCCCTGCTTCTTCCATATGTAATTTTCATGTCTGGATCATTTTTAGGGCAATAGCATTTTAAGTTGTTAGTCCAGCGCTAAGCAGGATGTGGATCTAATGGTAGTATCCTGGATTCTAGACGTGACCTCCTGATACACCTACCCTGCTTTTTCCTCTCTTGGTCAGGCTTGCTACACTCTTAATATCTTCTTGTCTATTTCCTAGTCTTGCTGAGTCTGACTTTTATTTTGTTTTGTTTTAGGAAAAAAAGCCTAAATTATTAGCTGTCAAAAGGCAATTTCTGCTTCCAGTGATCTAGACTTTACCACCTGTGGCTTTGGAGACTTTCTAGGTCTTGGTGCCAGGTTGCTGCTTTTTCCATTGGTTGCAAATAGGTCTCTTTTATTGGGATATTAGCAATAGCTAACCTGAAGAAGTTGTCAGAAGTCACTTTTTCCCTCTAGCTACCTGAACTCCTGGGAGTGTGGGTTTTTTATTACCTGTCCACGGCGAGGCTTTTAAAGAAAAGCTCATTCCTTGTTCACTAGTTTGTGCGTGGTTGGGTTTTTACTTTTGTCTCTTGATTTCTGTCCACTTTATAGCAAATATTTCATAAATCATTACCAAGTAAATCAAGCATCCTCATGAACTGTATTCTTGTTCTCACCTGGCGAACACAGGGGGGGATGGAAGAGTTGATTTTTACTTTGTTTTTAAGTTATTTTTCCTGGCCTGCTTAGTCTTTAGCCTTGTCAAGATTGGCAATTAAAGTGCCACGGAGACCGCTTGGGGCTTGTGACATGAATGCTTGTCATTAAGATGGAAGTTCCCACTTCAGGCAACTCGGTCGTCTAAAGTCTCCAAATGAAAAGTTGTCGCCAGCCCAAGCTGCGTTCTAAACAAGAATATACTTTAAAGATATTCCAGGCTGGAAATAACCCATGTTATCCACTTTTCCATAATTCCACCAGTAGTTCTCCATGTAATTTTATTCTTCTCCATTCACCCATGGATTTCTAAAGCTTCTTGTTGGATTCATTTGCAAATACTGGATATCATTGTCGATCGGTCCCCAAGCCTGGGCTGTTAGACGTATAGCCGAACTGTCAGAAGAGCCTGTGTCATCCAAGACAGGAATGTCTTTGCTTTTCCTAGGTGGCTTTTAGGAGACAGCAACTGGACGTAAATAATTTTCCAATTGGGAAAGGAGTCTCCCCGTGTGTCACGTGGGGTGTTGTGGGGTGATAAATGCTTCTGCTCCTTGACGCTTGCAGCGATTTAAGAAAATAAAACATAAAAATGTGGCTGCCAAAGCATTTTGCCCAATAGAATCTTCTCAGACTTACAAAATGTGGCTAGACAATAGTCCTGGTGTTCTGTTATATTAATTAAGGGGCATCCATCTTCGTATGCAGCCGTAACTGCCTTCAGGGTAATTAAAATTTTATTAAAGAAACTAGGAGGAGTAAAGGGAATATTTTATTTGGAGCTGGGGCAGCACTGAGTCTTCAGGCTGCTGCGGAAGACGTGAAGCTGGCTGGCTCAGTGTGATATCACACAAACCCTACGTCCTCCTTTCTTTATTTTTTATTTATTCTAATTTGGAGTGTCAAAAGCCGGGGAATGCAATTACAACGCAAAGCAGAGGTGTCTGGAAATAACCACGTTATGGTTTCCCAAAGAAAATGCCTCCACCTGTGTGCTGAAATGATTGTGTTCCTCAGGAAGGAGAAATTGTTTTTCCAGAGCCAAGTGAAGACTAAAATCATTGAGGCTGTGGAGTGGGTGAGATGGACACGGTACCAATAAATAAGCACAAGATTTTCTGGCCTTTGGAAAGTTTTAATATCCTAAGGTAGAAAAAAAGTATGTAAGTCTCCCCTAATAGATCTGTTTTAGGAAGGAGTTGGTGTTGGGAAAGAGTTGGTTTTGCAGAGTGCATTGTTGAAAAATTGGAAGCAGGAGTGCCGTCTCTGACGGGTTTTTCTTTCTTTCTTCCTTTAGCGCAATTTTCCAAATTGCAGTCTAATCCCTTCCTGGGGCCGTGCTGGGATGGGACACTTCTGACCTGTTCTGGTTTTCTGAGGTCTGCAGAGAAAGCTGCTCTTAGGGATTCTTGGACATGGCAATCCCAAGATCAAATCCAGGCTGGGTGGAGAATGGATGGAGAGCAGCCCAGAGGAGAGGGACTTGGAGGTGTTGGTGGATGAGAAGCTCAACAGGAGCCGGCAACGGGCGCCGGCAGCCCAGAAAGCCCCCCGCATCCCGGGCTGCATCCCCAGCAGCGTGGGCAGCAGGGCCAGGGAGGGGATTCTGCCCCTCTGCTGCGCTCTGGGGAGACCCCCCTGCAGTGCTGCCTCCAGCGCTGGGGCCTCGGCACAGGAGAGACATGGACCTGCTGGAGCGGGGCCAGAGGAGGCCACCCAGATGCTGCCAGGGCTGGAGCCCCTCTGCTGGGAGGCCAGGCTGGGAGAGTTGGGGGGGTTCAGCCTGGAGAAGAGAAGGCTGCGGGGAGACCTTGGAGCCCCTTCCAGTCTCTAAAGGGGCTCCAGGAAAGCTGGGGAGGGACTCTGGATCAGGGAGTGGAGCCAGAGGATGAGGGGCAACGGTTTTACACTGAAAGAGGGCAGATTCAGAGCAGATGGAAGGGAGAAATGTTTTACGCTGAGGCTGGTGAGACCCTGGCCGGGGTTGCCCCGAGAAGCTGTGGCTGCCCCATCCCTGGAGGTGTTCAAGGCCAGGTTGGACGGGGCTTGGAGCAACCTGGTCTGGTGGGAGGTGTCCCTGCCCATGGCAGGGGGTTGGACTGGATGATCTTTAAGGTCCCTTCCAACCCAAACCATTCTACGTGAATGAAGACAGAAAGGTCAACACTGACTTTGAGTTTAATTTTTATTTGTTTCTTTCTGCCCTTCTAGCAGCTGATTCTCTTTACGTTTATCTAACAGTGATGAGCTGTGTATTTCTCAAATGTTCGCTTCTCTTCCATATATTTCCAGGAACGTCTTTGCTTCAACGTAAAGTTTGTGTCCTGCAATGGTGAAAATACAGAAAAGGGCAGAAACTTGTCAGTCTTTAACTACAGAGTTATTTAACTGTAGAAGAATTATTAATATCAACGGCTTTAAGAAATCTTAGCAGTACAATTGAAGTGATTGTATTGTGAGCCTGGAAAGAGTGTTGTGGGAAGGTTTTGAGCGTTGGAGTTTTCTAATATATGTCAAACAACTGCGGAAAAGCTTGGGGACTCAGTAATTTACGTTCTGCACCACCTGTATTTAGGTTTGAGAAATAAGTGGAAGAAGAGCTTAAGCTCTGCCTTTGTATTCTAGGAAAAGCACATGTTCTGAGAAACCTTTAAATAAACTAAATAATCCTTAAATACACTTAGACAGTGGCCAACGCTTAACAATTCTTGGAAACCCTTTAAAGAATTAATGTTACAGTTAACTGTGTCCCCTGACGCCATGATTACATGTGTGCATCCAGGTGGGTGAAAAGCACGTTTTATTACAACGCCCCTTGTTTCTGTGCGCAGCAAAGACACCGTTTTAATGGCGTTCTGAACCAAAATACGTGTCTTTTTTTCTTGAGATGGACCCTCACTCCTTTAAAAGTCTAGATCCTTATTGTATCGGCTGCTTGACTCTCCTGTTACCTGAAAATGAGTGATGAAATTTCTCTAATGGTTCTTTTTCTTCCCATTTGTAATGCGTTTTGACCATGCTGGCACTGTCCTGCGGGCCGAGTGTCCTGTTGCACGTTTTCCTTCTGCTTGTTCAATAGCCGAGCAAGCTTCAGGCTCTGGAAGATGGTGGTGGCTGGTACCACTGGAAGAGCCTTCCAGAAGAGTTTTGGTTTTGATGGGTTGGGGTATTTTGATGAGACGGGTTTTTATGTTTGAATGATTGCAATTTCATATTCGTATTTGCAAAACCAACTTGCAGAAGATAGCTGCTACAAAAGGGGTGAAGGAGGTGATACTTCTTCATGAGGAGAGTGAGAAGGTTTGAAAAATTGTCTTGTGTTCCAAAAGTTTGGTGTTGTAGTAAACGTTATCCCTCAGAGAGGCTGGCAAAGGATGAGGAATGAGAGGAGGTATACAGAAATTCAGAGACGTTTGTTAGATGACAACAGGGTAATGTTGGTTGGGTCCTCTCCAGCACTCCTTCACTTTACGTGGAAACTCTGCCTGCCTTGTTTGTCTCTACAGGGCATTACAGTGTGGTGCCGGGAGAGGTGATTTTTTTCAGCATTGTCTAAAACGCTTCCAAACATCTCTGTGGTAATTGGCATTTTTTGCCATTTATTGGACTTCTTATTGGCAGAGCAGGGCGTGTTTCTGTTTGGTGGCACGTTCTGTGTTGGATTTCATAGTAATGGCATCTCAGAGGGAGGATGAGCTCTTACGTTGTAGGATTTATTTTTTTTCTGTCGGCACACACATTTCTAGAAATCTTTGCCTTTTGAAAATTACATTTTGCAGAGACTATCATAATAAATAGCTACTGCTATGTAATAAACCTTATCATTTTGTCTGCGTTTATAACTGATGTGTGTAATAGGAAACCGAAAGCGTAATTTTATCTCTCCCTGTTGCCCACTGAAGCTGGCGACCTCCACTCACTAAAAATATATGTGCTTTTGGGGTAATTGGTTCAAGGGCTAGTTTTAGCTGTTGCCAAACGACCTTTTGCTACCTCTGAGAGAGAAAATCATCATCTCTGGTGCATTGAGCAAACGCCCAGAGTCTGCTGAAGCGCTCGGCCTTTCTCCTGAAAACTGCTGATGGCCCCAAACAGCCTCATCATTCCTGGTGGTCTTGCCCGAATGCCTCTGCTGGGCTTTTTCACGTGTAAAAAGGGCAGAAAACCGTAGCAGGTAAAGAGGAAGTCCTCTAGATAGGAAAACCCTTTTGGTTATCTCTTTATTTTCCAGAGCGGTTCTCATGTTGTCCCCATGGAGGCTCTCTTCGAGCTGCGCATCGCTCCTGAGCTCGCTTTCACTATTAGAGGGAGAAGATGGGGCAAGATCTTACTACTGATCAAGATCATGTGTTTTATTAGAGAAAAAGCTGCTGCGAAAAGCAAGGTATTATCCTGTATTAGCTCCCTGCCAGAAGACATTATTTATTGCTGGAAGCGTGATGACTTTGCAGTTCTTTTTAATGAGCCGTGTTCACCGAAGACTGTTTCGTAAAGGTTTCGCATTGGTATGATAAATAGAAGGATGATGAATAGGAGCTTGGAGCACGGAGGCTGCATTAGCTGTGTAAGCCGCATTTATGCGAGCGCTTCAGCAGCGCTACCCTTTCAAAAGGCTACCCGACGTTGCGGTAAGCTCTTTGGAAAAATAGTAGGAGAATAAGCCCCGGTAATAGGTACGCAGCCGGTGTTCCTAACACAGTAAGAGCCAGGGCTTCTGTAATTTTTGCTCTCATTGCTATCAGCCGACAGGTTTTATTTGGACATGAAACCTCACCCGTAGGAAGTTCCGCCTGATGCCGAATGCTACAGCATAACCGTGCAGAAACGCAGCCTGCTGTGAACGCACCGAGTTTGCTTATCAGCTCTCTCTAAAAACATCAAATCAGATTTAGGGTCTTGATGTTTTTCTTCAAGGCGCTCCCCAGGCTGCTGCCAGGATGTCTAAAGTTCCGCCTGAAATTCTCCAAGGAACGTTTGATGAGCTTTGGTACCGTCAAATCCTTTTACCGGAAAGGATGGCTGTTTTCTGGGGGAGGCTCTTGTTGGATATCTGACTTTGTGCTATTCCCTGCGCTATTCCCTGTTAAAACCCCACTCCCACACATACAGAACCGCTCCATAAAACAACGGTGGTGCCAAAGACAAGGTTCATTTCTTTGGCAAGAAGGTGAAAACAAACTTGACAGACGTTTAGAGGAATCTAACGTTATTGGCACTTGCCAGACTATAGTGATAAACACACTATAAGATTCTGTGCACAGTTAATTACTCACTTAAGGCTTGATGTTTTGCAGACCTTTGCTGCTCAGAGTCTGTGCTTGATGATATTCCCAAACTTCTGAAGATGGAAGCCATGTGTTTGTTGTAGCACGTCGGGAGAGCAGGCCATCGGGGCAGAGCCGTGGGGTTTTCCTCTCGCTGCATATCAGTTTTTAACGTTTGTCCCCTTGAGTGACTGAGCAAAAAATCTTACGCTTTGTAGTCTTGTAAACTCGAGGGATTTTCTTCAAAGATTTGTTACGCAGCACTGTTAAACCTTCTTACTGCGGTGTCGCTTTGCGTTATTTCACAGAATCACAGAATGGTTTAAGTTGGAAGGGACCTTGAAGATCATCCCGTTCCAACCCCCCTGCCATGGGCAGGGACACTTTCCACTAGACCAGGTTGCTCCAAGCCCCGTCCAACCTGGCCTTGAACACCTCCAGGGATGGGGCAGCCACAGCTTCTCTGGGCAACCTGGGCCAGGGTCTCACCACCCTCACAGTCAAGAATTTCTTCCTAATATCGCATCTAAATCTCCCCTCTTCCAGTTTGAAGCCGTCATCCCTTGTCCTATTACTACGTGCTCTTGTCAAAAGTCCCTCTCCAGCTTTCTTGTAGGCCTCTTTCAGATACTGGAAGGCTGCTATAAGGTCTCCCTGCAGCCTTCTCTTCTCCAGGCTGAACCCCCCCAACTCTCCCAGCCTGTCCTCCCAGCAGAGGGGCTCCAGCCCCCTGGATCATCTTCACCATTTGCCGCAGTGGTTTGGGTTGTTGTTGGGTTGGGTTGACCTTCCAACCTGGTTGTCCTCTATTTCCACTGCAGTCATCCATTAGTTTCTTCCAAGAAACAGCCTTTCTTGCCCAAGCAGTCGAGAGGGAGAGCTTTGGGGTGCTTTCCCTGAGGGCACTCCTTGTTTTCTCTGTTGTTTTAAGGAGAATACTGTTAAATTCAGTATCTGTGCAGCCAGTGTTTCCCCAGTACAGCAAGGAACCAACTATTAATCATTTTGCTGGTTTGAATGTAGATCATTCTTGTGGTAACTGAAGCAGATCAAGAGTAATAATCAGAAATGTGTGCCCACAGAAGAAATGCATGAAAATCCTGTGGTGACACGGGCTATGAATTGGTTTTGAGTGAAAAAAGCGATGCTACAGCGATGACTTCCAGCCTTTTCCAGATCCTGCAGTAGAGGCACAACCCCCTCGTCGTGAGAATACCTGATTTACACAACTTGCTTTCCCTCGGTGCCCTGTGGAGACTCAGGTTAAAAACACGACTTTATGATAATGTCAGGTGGCTTTCGCAAATACTGTTTCACAAAAGAAATTTCTTTAAATTTCTTTCTCTGAAACTGGCTTGGTATTAACATTTCCTAAATTAACACCAGTGATTGGACTACTTCAGCTGCCGCATGCAAACGTATTGAGCGCTTTTCTTTCTAGTTCTTATTTGGCACTGAAGATGCTGGCCAAGTCAATAAATCAAGAGTAGAGCAGTGGAGAGTAATGAGTTGGGCCTGATATAATCTCACTAACTGAAATACTTTCTGTCCTACCGATGACTGTCAGGGTATTAGGAAAAGAAGAATCACAGAATTTGATAGATTAGTTGATATCAGCTCTTCCTGAGAAGGAAAAAACCTGCCATTAGCTTAATTTTGTTGTCTTGACCTTTATTTCCTCCCCCCAATTAATTGGAAAGCTGAATGGAAAGTCGGTGTCGTAACCTGCTGCCCAGGCAGGTGGGTGCCTTCAAAACAAGCTCCAGCTTTCCTTTTCGCCAGGAGAAGGCTGAGAAATCAACTTTTTGCTTCGCCTCCCATTCCTTTATGCAAAGCTTGTTTTGTTTTTTTTAGATGTGTTTACTTAAGTTAGTCATGATGAAAACGCAGTTGGTGCTTTTGCATTTCGTAGGGGTGACTTTAAGCAAGAACCTCTGGAGGGAAAGGGGTCACTCGGTATTGCTTGACTCACCTCGTGGATTTCTTAACAGCTTTGGCAGTCCGACCGGAATGAGGACGTGTATTCATGGAAACCGCTCTCATTGAGGCTTGCGTTACGGCGATTGGATTAAAAAAGCATTAGATTTCACCTCCTCATCCGAGTGTTGGCTTGCTTACCACGGCGTGGATGCGGTGGCAGAACCTTCTGAGCGCCGAGGTGCAGAGTCTCCGCAAAAAATGTAACTGCTGGGCATGCTCTTCAGCACGGCCCAACAGACCACAGGCTGTCCTAAACGCCGCTTTGTGTATTCCGATGCCCTCACCATAAAACTTGCCCTTTGCTATAGAATAGTTTAATATTTTTAAAAGCATTTGGTTGGGTTTTTTCTTTTTTTTTTTATGTAGCAACAAAGAGAATCTTCAAAAGGATAATTGAGCTGAAACCAGCGCAGTGAGATCATTATCTACAAACATGAATAAATGGCTTTAGGAAGTATTTGCTTATTCATTAACTTTGAAATCTGCTTGTGATACTTTGCAGTTTTCCTTCTGATGGCTGACAAAAACCATCGTTGGGAGGCTTAGCCCACAGTGGACTTGCTCTTCTGCACCTTGCCGTCTGCCCCGAATTCAGTTAAAAATTAACAAAAGAAAAAAACATAAAATTGAATAAATTTTTTATGTCTGCTATAAGCAAACATCAGACGCTTGTCAGAATTCAAAATGTGAAGTGTCGTTGAAACAAGTTTTGCGAAGCTTTGTGGTGCTTTTTCCTTATCCATAGAACCAGCTAACACATAAAAGTAAAGTCTAAAAAGAAGTTTCTTCATGAACACTTTGAAGAATTGTTCAGTTTTTGGACAGATGGCACATCTACTAAATGCAGTGGCTTGGCCAATAAAACCAGTTTAAAAACGTGTTAGAACTTTTCTTCATTTAAGCCACCTTTTACTAAGGTAGAACAAGTTCTGAAGTGCATTAGCTATCCCTGAGGATGCATTTGGGGGTGTTCTTGTTCTCAGTAACGGTAACCATGTGGGGAGTTGGCCTGGAGTAGGTGATCCCCAACGCTCCCGTGTGCAGACCGATGGAATCCTTGCAGAATTTTCGGTGGTTTCTGATGTGTTGCGTGGTTCAAGTCTAGCAGAAGAGCTAGCAAAGCTTCCTGGGGGCAGCGTGCATCTGGCTGGAGAGCATCACGTTCGCGGTCTAGAATTGAAACAGAAATAAGGACTGTTGGTAGTATTTCTTGACCGTGAGCTAGATATGATTTTTTTTTTGCAGTTGGTACTCGGTGTGTGCTTAGATTATTGAATTACAGCTCCTTTTTCATTGCCTTCACAAAAGGTGCTACCGGAAACATCATATTTTCTGTTGATTTAGCTCTTTGTGTCAGTGGAGACCAGAGGAGCACCGGTGCCGGTGGAAGCAGGGAGATGGCCGTACCCACTAGGCCAGAGGTAAAGGAGAAGGATCTTGCCCGCGTTGGGCTTAGTCTGGCCTTGAGATGAATTTAGCTAATTGAACCTCTCCCAGGCTGTAGTTCCACACCTACTCAAAGGCTGGCCACCGAGCTGCAGGCCTGTCTACCTGCCAGCGTGCTTGGGCCACCTCCTTCAGGGTCCCTGGTAATTATGGACTCGGGAAACTCAATCCAGGTGGTTTTTAGGGGCAAAGTGGCTTCCTTGGTGCGACCCCTTCTGTGAAGGGTAGTGCTGGTGCCAGGGTCAGGCTGTGGGTGCTCCTCACAGCAGCAATCTCCACTCAAACCAGCGGTGCCGTGCCCGTGGAACACCATCTCCGGCTTTCTCGGTGAGGTGGCCGTTACCTGCGGCATGGCAGGCTGCAACCCGCTGAGCTTGCTGGAGGAAAAGAAGGTGGCTGCCGCAGAGCTGAACCTCTGCTCGGGTGTAAAACCTTATGCTCAGCCGTTGGGTGTCTTCTAAACGTTGGCCCTATCTAATTCTTTAAATAAGCTTGAGAATAAATTTGGTGGTTTTTAATTTCCCTGTCCTTGCTCAGTTTTGCATGGCAAAGCCCCATTTGTAGCCAATTTCAGTACCTTCCTTTGAGAGCAGAATCCCTTGGCTTGCGGTTTCTAATAGTTTAAAAGAAAACAAAATCTTAACGTTTGGTTCACTGGCAGCTGGGGCAAGTCTAATGTATTTATTATTCTTAGCCTATTGCGAGCAAAATCTGGATTTGGGGCTTGGTCTAAATTGGGATTGACCATGTAAATTTCTAAAATGCATTTTAAACTGTTGAATATTTTGGCTGCAAAAGAATGCGTTATTATTATGGGTAATGCTGCGCCCATTAGCTTTAGTAACTTTTGTCTCAAGGCCAGCACTCCCGGACTTTCATTGTTTTATTCTTTTTGCAGCCAAACTGTTACAGCTGTGATCTTGGATAACCGGGGCTTTTTTCCCTACTGAAAGCTATGAGAAAATGCTGATTAGCAGAAACGGACTTAACAGTGTAGTTAATAGAGACTGAAATATGGAGGTGATTTCCTTTTCGTCATGTGTCTTGTAATGAATGTGCCGTCTCGTAGCTTCCGTGGAGTTTTTGAATACAGGAGGAGAAGAGAAAAACGCTTTGCCTTTGGCATTTCCTTTAATTTCCATTTTTTAAAAGCCCTTAAGAAGAGACAATGACACTCATATGAAGATAGAACTTGAGAGGTTGGAAAGGAACATTTGGGTTAAGGAGTAATTTATTTTTTTTAATCAGTCTTGCACAGCTGCTTTATTTCTTGGCGACTTCTTTTATGGTGGGTTGGGTTTTAATGACGCACGTACAGATTCTTTACTGAAAACTGACATTTGCGTCTATTCATGTTGCAACAAGTGGTGTTGCCTCTTGGATCTCACATCGATACAATGCTTGTGAGCAAGATCTACCTAAAATAAAAGGTTTCAACGCATCAGGAACGTGCTGAAGATCAATATTTGACCAACACGTATAGCAGAATGTAACTTGTCTTCCAACACGTAATCAGCTGGGCTGTTTCTTCCGTCGTAAGACGCCCTTGATCCCGTACGTTGTTTGATGGAGACGGTGGGTTTCACAGGGGTAGGAAGCGACACCAACCAAAGTTCGAGTCCCGTATAAGGGAACAATATGGCTTTGAAGCAGTTCCTGAGCCTTTGGGGCAGTTGGAAAGATTCACCGACTGGCACACAAATCCAGCAAAGATTTAAAATCTACTTTAAAATGCCTGGCTATTAATTGCATCGTTCTTAAAGCGCACAATTAAACGTGCTTAACCCTTTGCAGAGTCAGGGTGTTCGGTGTGCCGTAGCTCACGTTCATCTCTCTTTTTTTTTTTTCTTTCCGCTAAAAATAGGTATATTTACACTTCAGTGCAATTAGCCTTTTCTCGTTCGTGTGTAAATGTTGGGAACAAAAACTTGCTTTGCCTTTTAGTGGGACTTAAATCCTTTTTGCAGATTTTTTTTTTTTCCCCCTAACCTGTTTGGAACCGTACAGGCTAGCCAGGCTGTAATTCTTTTGAGACACTGAGACTGTTCTTGAGGTGTGTTGGTTGGCTTGATAACACCTACAGATAAATTGTAAAGCAACTGAGATCCACCTGCATCACAGCGATGCAAGCAACAAACGGAGTTTTAATGCTGTGAACAAGGCAGATTTGATCGCTCTGAGGTGAACCCTTCCAGTTTGTTCGTATACAACAATTAAGGGCTGCTTTTCTTTACAGGTCAAGCCATTATTTGGATAATTATGCTAAAGTGTTAGTGTTTTTGCGTTGGAAGATAGATAACACAGTAGCTGATGAAGCTTATCAAAGGAAAAAGTATCAAGAGGAGAGCAGTGGTGACTGATGTGTAAAGGACTGGGTCAGTGTCGTGGCCAGGTGATGAGTCGAAGGAAGCCCAGAACCCGAGAAAGGACAGAGAGGATCCGTAGGGTGAAAATTAAATCTTTGAAGTCTAGTTGGAAGTAAAGGGGGTGCGGGAAATGAGGCTGTAGATGAACAGCATCCTGTAGCAGGAATGTGGGATTGTGAAAAGTCGCAGGGAGCTGTGAATCCTTTCCATTCTTTAGTTGAGTAACGACAAATTGGGAGGAAATGAGCTGTTGAAGAGAGCATCCAGATCACAGGTCACCTGCGGGCTGGGTGGGAGGTGACTTTCTTCTGACAGTCTAAATGGCCATGCCCGTTTTGCCTACTAGTAAAAATTCTGGCTGTAAAATCTTTATTACAAGTTACTGGTCCAAGTAAGAGGTGGTTCTTCATCAGGTGAGGAAGGTGAAGTTAGTCTCAGACTTGGAATGTTAACTTATTTCTAGGATGAAGGTGGAGGCCAGTGGTAAAAAGCCCCTCAAACAGTGTTTTTTCCGAAGATATTTGGAGCAGTGATAAATGAAGCGTGGCTCTGGAAGAGGGAACATGGCTTGGTTAATGAGAAACTGTTCAGAGAGGCTGAATTGTCACAACCAGCTTTTGATATTCCATTTATGTACGTGTGTAGAGAGTTTTGGGGTCTGGATTATAGCTCATTCATAGGATTTGAGTGCCTTAGACAATTTACAAATGCATTTTAAAAATGTCTTTGTGTTTCGTTAAAGGATTTGGCTGTTTTTGTTGTGCTTCTCAATGGAGAAGTAGTATTTTTACATAGTGGTGGATCCTAAAGACTTAAAACTGAAATATGAACCTCGTGTTGGGCATAAACGTGTAACACATGACTTAAAGGATGTCCCAGGACATCTCCAAAGCCTGGTCTGTTTTTTTCTGGGCTGATAAGAAGAAAGCGGAACCTTTGCAACAAACCTTAACAACTTGGTTTTACAAGTGAATTGTAATGGTCTCGCTGCAGCACCAGTCGAGCGAAGAAGAGCTCCAGAGTGGAGTGTAATTAAGAGCTACTGTTCAGAGATGTAATTAGGGAAGTTCCTGTGTTGAAATACAGAGCTGAGTTGCCTACAGCCTGGGTTTCTCTCCAGAGCAAGTGCTATTGGAAAAGCCATGGACAATGGAGGTGAAAAGCAGCTTGAGCTGCTTTCATAGAATCACAGAATGGTTTGGGTTGAAAGGGACCTTGAAGATCATCTCGTTCCAACCCCCTGCCATGGGCAGGGACACCTCCCACCAGACCAGGTTGCTCAAAGCCCCGTCCAACCTGGCCTTGAACACCTCCAGGGATGGGGCAGCCACAGCTTCTCTGGGCAACCTGGGCCAGGGTCTCACCACCCTCACGGTCAAGAATTTCTTCCTGAGATCTGATCTAAATCTGCCCTCTTTCAGTGTCAAACTGTTGCCCCTGGTCCTCTGGCTCCACTCCCTGATCCAAAGTCCCTCTCCAGCTTTCTTGTAGGCCCCTTTCAGATACTGGAAGGCTGCTATAAGGTCTCCCTGGAGCCTCCTCCAGGCTGAACAACCCCAACTCTCCCAGACTGTCCTCCCAGCAGAGGGGCTCTAATCCTCTGATCATCTTCATGGCCTCCTCTGGACCTGCTCCAACAAGTCCATGCCCTTCTTATGCTGGGGGCTCCAGAGCTAGACGCAGTATTCCAGGTGGGATCTCACGAGAGACGAGTAGAGGGGCAGAGTCCCCTCCCTTGCCCTGCTGGCCATGCTTCTTTTGATGTAGCCCAGGATGCGGGGGGCTTTCTGGGCTGCCAGTGCACGTTGCCGGCTGCTGTTGAGCTTCTCATCCACCGACACCCCAAGTCCCTCTCCTCAGGGCTGCTCTCCATCCATTCACCACCCAGCTGGGATTTGTGCATGGGATTGCCCCAGCCCATGTGCAGGACCTTGCACTTGGCCTTGTTGAACGTCATGAGGTTGTCACGGGCCCACCTCTCCAGCCTGTCCAGGTCCCTCTGGATGGCATCCCTTCCCTCCAGCGTGTCGACCGCTCCACACAGCTTGGTGTCATCAGCAAACTTGCTGAGGGTGCACTCAGTCCCTGCATCCATGTCACCAACAAAGATGTTAAATAGTACCGGTCCCAGTACCGACCCCTGAGGAACACCATTTGTCACTGCTCGCCACTTGGACATCGAGCCATTGACCGCAACTCTTTGAGTGCAGCCATCCAGCCAATTCCTTATCCACTGAGTGGTCCATCCATCAAATCCATGTCTCTCCAATTTAGAGACCAGGATATTACGCAGGACAGTGTCAAATGCCTTGCACAGGTCCAAGTAGATGACATCTGTTGCTCTCCCCTTATCCACCAAGGCTGTAGCCTCATCGTAGAAGGCCACCAAGTTTGTCAGGCACGATTTGCCCTTGATGAAGCCATGTTGGCTGCCACCAGTCACCACCTTATTTTCCATGTGCTTTAGCAGAGTTTCCAGGAGGATCTGCTCCGTGATCTCGCCGGGCACAGAGGTGAGACTGACCGGCCTGTAGTTCCATAGCTTTTTAAGGAAACTATTGAGACCTGCTGATTAGATCTTTATAACAGGGGAAAAAAAAAAAAGTCACTGTAGTACTACTTTTTTTTTTTTTTTTTAAACGTAGATAAAATCTGGAAATACCTTTTGTAGCTTGCCTTTATTCACAGCTCTTAAATAATAATGTAGTGTCCCTGTTGTGGAACAGCTGGTTATTACTATTCCTTTCCTTTGCTTCAAAGATTAAGACACTGCCTCCTTGGGTGGGGTTTGTTTGTTTGTTTGTGTCGTGGTTTGGGCCAGATTGGCCCAATCTGGTGGAACGACAGACGCTCTCTCTCTCTTGCTCCGCTCCCGAAGGGAGGCGAGAAAGAGAGAGAAAAAAGAGACTTAAGAGTTTAGAAGGAATTAAACTACTTTAATGAAATATTAATGATAAAATAATAAAAAGAGAAATAATGAAATATATACAAAAATGTATCAAGCTCCCAGGATGACAATCACGTCACCAGCAGGCACTGGGGAAGTCCCAGACTGGACTCAGTGATGGACGGGAACTGGATTCTGAATCTGGATTCAGGATCAGGATCAAAGGCAGACGCAGAGACAGAGTTCTCCTCGGATGTGGCCACTGAAGAAAGAGGGCTGACCCTTTGATCCCTCAGCTTTTATACTGAGCATGAGGCAGATGGGATGGAACACCCCGTTGGTCAGGTTTGGGTCACCTGTCCTGTCCGCTCCTCCCCGCAGGGGTGACCCCTCTACGCTTTTCCGCTTCCGACCCTCCAACAGGGCAAATACCAAAGTTGGCTGCTCTTGACTGTTACAGCAATCAGGATAAGCAAGAGCCTCTCTGCATCCCATTCCTTGGCATCAACTATAAACACGGGTCTGATCACTCTGAGAGCAAACAGTTTCTGCACGATGTGCTGTTCATTTCAGCAGTTAGAAGAGGCCTAGCTAAAAAGTAAAGTTACTGAACAAAATTGGTCCTGTTTTACCTCAAACCAGGACAGTTTGTTTGGGATTTTTTTGTCTGTTTAAGCTGCTTTTTAGCTCTGTGCAAATCCAGAAGAGGGAGAGGGTCCGTTGTTCTCTGTAGAATCCTCGAATCAGCCACATTGGAAGAGACCTTTAAGATCATTGGGTCCAACCATCGACCTAACACTGCTAGGTCCACCACTAAACCATGTCCCCCAGCACCACGTCTGCCCGGCTTTTAAATACCTCCAGGGATGGTGACTCCACCACTTCCCTGGGCAGCCTGTTCCAGTGCTTGACAACCCTTTCTGTGAAGAAATTTTTCCTAATATCCAATCTAAACCTCCCCTGGCGCAACTTGAGGCTATTTCCTCTTGTCCTATCGCTTGTTACTTGGGAGAAGAGACCGACCCCCATCTCTCTACACCCTCCTTTCAGGGAGTTGCAGAGAGCGAGAAGGTCTCCCCTCAGCCTCCCCTTCTCCAGGCTGAACAACCCCAGGTCCCTCAGCCGCTCCTCACAAGACTTGTGCTCCACACCCCTCACCAGCTTCCTTGCCCTTCTCTGGACACGCTCCAGCACCTCAATGTCTTTCTTGGAGTGAGGAGCCCAAAACTGACCACAGGATTCGAGGTGGGGCCTCACCAGTGCTGAGTACAGAGGGACGATCACTGCCCCAGTCCTGCTGGCCACACTATTCCTGATCCAAGCCAGGATGCTGTTGGCCTTCTTGGCCACCTGGGCACACTGCTGGCTCATATTCAGCTGACTGTTGACCAACACTCCCAGGTCCTTTTCCACCAGGCAGCTTTCCAGCCACTCTTCCCCAAGCCTGTAGCGCTGCAGGGGGTTGTTGTGACCCAAGCTAGGGGTCACTGTAAGGTAGGTCCACTCTGTGCTTTTTACCAGGTAACCCGTCTCGAGTGCTGAAGTCTCTTGGGAAAAACGCAGCCATAAGCTCTGGAGGTCCTTTGACAGAGTAAACGTTACAGCCCCAGCTCCTGAAAGCACAGACAAATGGAACTTCATGGTGACGCTGCTACTTCCCTGGGCAGCCTGCTCCAATGGTGGACAACCCTTTTGGTGACGAAATTTTTCCTAATACCCAGTAAGCCTATAGCTGGGCAAAGTGCCTGTGCTGGGTGAGTGGTCGATGGCACAGCCTCTAGTGCTTGGGGGACTTAGTTAAAGGATTTGGCCTTTTTGTTGTGCTACTCAATGGAGAAGTGGCATTTTTACATTGTGGTGGATCCTAAAGACTTAAAACTGAAATATGGAATGTAGTGATATGATATGAAATATCATGTAGTGATAGGACGAGGGGTAATGGCTTCAGAGTGGAAGAGGGGAGATTTAGATGGGATCTCAGGAGGAAATTCTTTACCATGAGGGTGGTGAGACCCTGGCCGGGGTTGCCCAGAGCAGCTGTGGCTGCCCCATCCCTGGAGGTGTTCAAGGCCAGGTTGGACAGGGCTTGGAGCAACCTGGTCTGGTGGGAGGTGTCCCTGCCCATGGCAGGGGGTTGGGACTAGATGATCTTTAAGGTCCCTTCCAACCTAAGCCGTTCTGTGATTCTATGAACCTTGTGTTGGGCATAAATGCGGAAGGCATGAGGGACTCCTCAGTGTGCCACCACCGCCATCGGGGCTTTTTCTTCCCTAATTTTCCTTTCCCTTCTGTGTTCTCTTGGCATATTTCCCATAGTACACCACTCTCCTGGGTCTCTGCCCAGCGTTTTACCATCCACAGCACGGTGCTGTGCTGATGCCCGTTGACGGTTCCTCTTTCAAGGTCAGGTTTTGCGCAGGTTACCTGCATCGCTCGTGCTCTCATCCCACCGGCGTGTACGGAAACACGTTAGGTGTCGTTTCTCCCTCCCCTCCATCCCTCTGCCCAGCGCAGCAGCGTCTCGCGAGCCTGCCTTTCCACGGTAATTACGTGGTATATTCTTGTGTACACTTTGTCCGATTCTTGCTGCCATAATGAGTGGCTTCAAGGGAAATGTTAGGCTTTCCCCCACCCCCCGTTGGCTCCAGCTTCTTGATGGTTTTCATCTAAAGGCCTTCTAATTTATCTCCTTCGTTGTTGGCCTACCGGCTGCTTTGTTTCTGTAAAGAACACAATGTTTTTTAATGTAGATATAGTTTTTAAACGAATGAGCATGAATGCGAGCTTGACCTTGAACGCAGTTCGGATCAGTGTTTTGGGGGTGAATCTTTCATCTGGCTCGGTCCAGTTTATACTGAAAACGTAATCCCAAACTTTGAAAGCAGTCCTGATAAAAGGCCCGTATATCTTTGCAAATGGAAACGCTGCAAAGTGTTGTCAGCTCAAAGTCACACACTTGGCATTTAGTGTGTACCAGTGAAATTGGGTGGATTCTTTTTATTTTCTTTGCTCCACTGGAGCTGTTTGCCAGCCCTTGACATACGGAAAGTTGGCTTCTCTATCTGCCCGGATCAAATGAACTTCACCTAAGAATAAGCTCAAAAAACCTGGCAGCTTTTATACGAAGCATACCCAAAATAGCCTGCCGTACCTCCCGCTGGGAAGAGCCATGTGCTGTGCAGACGCTGGCATCCCCGGTATAATTTGTCGATACACCCCAACCTCTCACCCTGGATGTGGGAGAAATGCCTCGCTTGCGCTTTCCGTTCTCCAGCAGAACCACGCGAGATCCAACTTAATTAAACCTCTGGCTTTCAGGCACCGTCCCTGCGGATCTGAAGGGAATTACGTCTACATTCCTATTTACGGTGGGTCTTACTGTGGTTAACCAGGCGGGGTCTGTATCTTTCGTGACGTCTCTATTCACTATTCACCACATTTAAATTTAGCTTTTAATATTGCATAAACAGAACCCCTTTCCGGCAGGGCTAGCAATTTCCCGGGTGATTTGAACCGACAGAGGCACGGCCGCCTCTCCTGGTGCTTTGAGTATGTCATCTGAGGTCTTGGATGCGATCCCGACTGAGCTCAGATATCTCATTGTACCATTCTTGGCACAAATCTTCCAGATCTTCATGCAAGTGGCAGTGCAGAGTTCCTGAAGGCAACGTTCTCCACCAGGCTGATGGATCTGGGTGTGCTGGGATGGTTCTGCTCTCCCCTGCTGAAGATGGAAGAGCGTTTAGAGGGCCACAAGCTCCGTTTAAGTCAGATTTCGTCTAAGATGGTTATGTAGCGATATTCTTTGTGTCACAGTGAAGCCTTGTTGTGTGTACTACAAATAGTTCAGCAGCCTTTTTTTTTGAGCTTGAAGACCTTGAATCAGCCTGCAAGTCTCTTTATCTCAAGTGTGAACGTTAGTCGAGCTAATAAATGTCAGATGCTTTCTCTTCTATCATGAAAATTACAGACAGAAACTTGCTGAGATTCCAAATGGTTCAGCTATTAACCTTTTTGTGCAGAGGCAGCTGAAGGCAGTCTTGATTACCGCTCTTCCCACATTCTCCATTAGATTGGACTTTTCACTAGGCTTTCCTTATTTTATTTTTTTTTTAAGCCCACCCACGTTTGATTCTTCAGACTTTTTTTCCCATTATCTCAGTAGGTTACATTTAAATGCGTGGACATTCTTTGTTAGAGCCGGTGTTACTTAGAAATTTTGGTCTTTTAAAATTGCTCCTTTCAGTTTTGTTCCTGCCCTACTCATTAAATCCCATTTCCAAGCAAGCTCTTACGAATGCTGCCAAACACGGTGACTGAGCCGAAGTTCAGCTGCGGCGAGATGAGTTGTGTCCCGTTCTCTGATGCGCCCCGCAAACGCCCAAAGACTTCAGCTTTGCGCTTTCTTGGAAATTATTACGTTATTGGCACTTTGCTGATGGGGGAGCTGAAATGTGGAGAACCGCGTGACTTGGCCGGAGTCCTGGAGGAAGCTTTGCTGCCCAGTAAAACTAGGGACAGGTTCTCGAAATACATTTATTGTTAGGGAGCCGTGGAGCCATCGCTCCTACACCTTAAGCAGATTTTTTTTTTTTTTCTCCTATGAAAAATCTACCTGGTTGTATGGAAGAAAACAAGGCAGAACCCCAACTGATGGGAAGATCCATTACAATTATAAAAGGAAAGCTCTGAAACTGCTAGAAGCAGTAGAAGAAAAACTCATCTTCTGTCTCCCCCAATGAGTAAGGGAAGAAAAAGGACAGAAATTTTATTCAATGGCATGATCTTTTATACTTTGAGGGTGTGTGTGTGGGGGAGATATTTTAGAGGGAATTATTTTTGAACCTAGATTCGGAAGAGAGTTAAAAAAAAACCCAGCCAAGAGCCACCAGACCAGTTTTGTGTACTGGGAGGAAGGGGCTTAGGAAGGGAAGGTGCGTGATGACAACTAGGGAGAATCGAGGAGATGATCCTTAGCATCACCAAAGTTCATATTTTAATGTTATTAAGGGTAACACGTCCTGTTAGAAAACTAAGATTGTCATATTCAGCATCCAGGGTTCAATGATCAGGAAAGTTATAAAGGGTTTATTGAGTGTTTATTTTCTTTTCTTTTATTTTTTTATCCCTCAACAGCTGTAACGAAGTATTCTGGCACAACCAGTTATAAATGTGTTCATAACTAACGTAACCAAGAGACGCTTCTCACCGATTAGTGCTTGAGAAGACATTGGTTTGCGTGCCGATGAGAAACACCTCCAAAGCTTTTTGTGTTCGGTCCATAGGTTGTGCCCAGCTCCTTGTGCTCCTCCTCGGGCAAGGTTTGCCAGAGGAAGGTGCAGATGGATTGCTTGCTGGAACTGCGATGGTTTATTCCACTGCCAAATTGTACGTTTTCGGCAGCCGCACATGTTGTTCCCTGATGGGTATTTAAGGTATGATCCTGAAGGAGCTCTCCGTGCAGGTTGTGGTAGGGAACGCACCGAGATGGGAAGGAGCGAGCTGCACTGCTTATTTTTCCATGGGCTTGGAGATGCCAGGAGGAGAACTGAGGCCGTCGCTGAGCTGGGAGCTGAGTGTCATCACTCCCTCTGCAAAATCTCAGCATTTATAGAATCATAGAGTGGTTTAGGTTGGAAGGGACCTTAAAGATCATCCAGTTCCAACCCCCTGCCATGGGCAGGGACACCTCCCACCAGACCAGGTTGCTCCAAGCCCCGTCCAACCTGGCCTTGAACACCTCCAGGGATGGGGCAGCCACAGCTTCTCGGGGCAACCCCGGCCAGGGTCTCACCAGCCTCAGCGTAAAACATTTCTCCCTTCCATCTGGTCTGAATCTGCCCTCTTTCAGGGTCAAACCGTTGCCCCTCATCCTCTGGCTCCACTCCCTGATCCAGAGTCCCTCCCCAGCTTTCCTGGAGCCCCTTGAGGCACTGGCAGGGGCTGGAAGGTCTCCCCGCAGCCTTCTCTTCTCCAGGCTGAACCCCCCCAACTCTCCCAGCCTGGCCTCCCAGCAGAGGGGCTCCAGCCCTCGGATCATCTCCATGGTTTCCTCTGGACCCGTAGATCCTTATCATCAGCAGACCCTTTAAGTTATTCCATTGATCCCACTGAGCTACCCATTTCATCAACGGTAATGCTCTAAATTCTAAAAGTCTGAAAATTACGTAGGTTTCAGAATTGCATGCTTATATAAAATACCCAGATAAAGTAGCAGCTGTGTACAGATTTTTCTGAGATAGATATTCCACTTAATAGCCCCATCTCAAGCAGAATATGACTAATGCTGCAACTCTTGCCATGCATGTTAATTTGCTGTGTCCATGTGTGCTGTTCCCCCTTCCACTGCTTTTTATGGAGACTGCAAATTCCAGCCCTGACTGAAACTGTCTCCTGGAACTGCCCAGGCTCTGACACATCCTCCAGGGATGTAGATGTCTTCTTCTGACCATGCTGGCGTATGTCAGAATGCGCTAATTTAGCAATAACCTGCTGCGGAAATCACTTCAGCTCATTTTGTCTAGATCAGATTAAGAACACCCAAAAATATGTCACTGGGCAGACTGGAGGGGCTGCTAACTTTTACTGGGGCTAGCATCGGCGCTTCTAGCTGTAGTCAGGAGAGTGCGCATCCCCAGGTCTGCCAAAAATTGTGGGGTTTAACATCTTTTCAACAAAAACAAGGAAACCATGCATAAATTCAGCATGTGTTGCAATGAAAACCATGTAAGCGAAGGGATGCAGTTCGCTCTTACCAGTAATTTTTTGGGTAAGAGCTGATACGTGTAGCACCTGCTTGATTTTTGTAGTGATTTTTTTCATAATTATAGATGTATTTGTACATGACGGGGACAGTTTCACCAAGGAAAGGATTTGAGAGGACCACGGGAGTAGGGCGAGCTCTGGAAAAGGACACGACGTACCCCTGCTGAAAAGCACCGTGCGCAGAATCGGTGCAGCTTTGCTTATTATTTATCCCTTAAATCACTACATGCTTTTAGTTTTAAGCAGGCACGGAAGCTGAAAATGGTTTCCGATTTAAGTACTGACAACGTGTTCAAAATGCTTTTGGGTCTCAGCGCCATTTTTTTTGATCGTTGCCTGTTGCTGTGTTGCAGGTGTGGGGACAGCACGTACCACCCAGCAGAAAACCGGTGGGTTTGTCACATCGGGTGTCCCCTTTCAGCTCCGCTCCCTTGTCCCTGCAACCGGCTGTACCGGATTTTTTGCTGCATGGAGCATTAGGGGAATTATCTGCAAAAGCCAGAAGGAATCTACTCATTTTTGGGGAGACCTACCAGCCCCTGCCAGTGCCTCCAGGGGCTCCAGGAAAGCTGGGGAGGGACTCTGGATCAGGGAGTGGAGCCAGAGGACGAGGGGCAACGGTTTGACACTGAAAGAGGGCAGATTCAGAGCAGATGGAAGGAAGAAATTGTTGACTGTGAGGGTGGTGAGACCCTGGCTGGGGTTGCCCAGAGAAGCTGTGGCTGCCCCATCCCTGGAGGTGTTCAAGGCCAGGTTGGACGGGGCTTGGAGCAACCTGGTCTGGTGAGAGGTGTCCCTGCCCATGGCAGGGGGTTGGGACTGGATGGTCTTTAGGGTCCCTTCCAACCCAAACCATTCTGTGATCTTTCTTACAAGCCCCCTTTTAATACTGGAAGGAGTGCTATATAGCGCTTTTCTCCCCTGCCTTGAAATAATGTTGGGGATTGTGCCAATGGAGAAAAAGCATGAAAACGACTTTAAAATGGAAGGTGGCTGCCAAAGGTCTTGTGCTTGTCATCGCGACGTTGCGATGAGTGACCCGTGGAAGAGCGCTCCTGCTAGTGTTCTCAGCGAGAGGCTGAGCTGTTCGTGGGAGCGCTGGCCTAAGAATTGGTTGGTTGGTGGTTCATTGATGCTGAAGGGTTGGGAAACACTGATGCAGTAAAGGGTTGTATTTTTCTGATGATTAAGCTGCTCATCTAGCGTATTCAGGAAAACATTTTTGAATCATTGGTTCATTAAAAATCAATGCTTAGCACCTTCTATTTTTCAGCAGCAATCTCCGATAGAGAACTCAAAGCAGTGACACCCGTTACTAAATCTGCTGTAAAGCAGTTAAATTTTAATAAGTGTAACTGCCAGCGCGCAGCCTGCAGCGTGATCCCCCCTTTTTCCTGAGAGGCAGCGGCTCTGCCGGCTGTTGGATGGACGTACTCTTTGCTGGGTCAAAAACTGCCTGGAAGGCTGGGCCCAAAGAGTGGTGGTGAATGGAGTTAACTCCAGTTGGCAGCTGGTCACAAGTGGTGTTCCCCAGGCTCGGTTTTGGGGCTGGTTCTGTTTAATATGTTTATTGATGACCTGGACGAAGGGATGGAGTGCACCCTCAGTAAGTTTGCAGATGACATCAAGTTGAGCGTTGACATGCCTGAGGGTAGGATGGCCCTACAGAGGGATCTGGCCAGGCTGGATTGATGGGCCGAGGCCAATGGTGTGAGGTTCAACACAGCCAAGTGCCGGGTCCTGCACTTGGCTCACAACAACCCCCTGCAGCGCTACAGGCTTGGGGAAGAGTGGCTGGAAAGCTGCCTGGTGGAAAGGGACCTGAGGGTGTTGGTTGACAGTCGGCTGAACATGAGCCAGCAGTGTGCCCAGGTGGCCAAGAAGGCCAACAGCATCCTGGCCTGTATCAGGAACAGCGTGGCCAGCAGGACTAGAGCAGTGATCGTCCCTCTGTACTCAGCACTGGTGAGGCCCCACCTCAAATACTATGTTCAGTTTTGGTCCCCTCACTCCAAGAAAGACGTTGAGGGGCTGGAGCGTGTCCAGAGAAGGGCAAGGAAGCTGGTGAGGGGTCTGGAGCACAAGTCTTGTGAGGAGCGGCTGAGGGACCTGGGGTTGTTCAACCTGGAGAAGAGGAGGCTGAGGGGAGACCTTCTCGCTCTCTACAACTGCCTGAAAGGAGGTTGTAGAGAGGTGGGGGTCGGTCTCTTCTCCCAAGTAACAAGCGATAGGACAAGAGGAAACAGCCTCAAGCTGCACCAGGGGAGGTTTAGATTGGATATTGGGAAAAACTTCTTCACGGAAAGGGTTATCAAGCATTGGAAGAGGCTGCCCAGGGAAGTGGTGGAGTCGCCATCCCTGGAGGTATTTAAAAAAAAAAAATAAAATGGGGGGAGATGATTAGCTTTGACAGCGTGGCTTACTTTTGAAAAAGAAAACAACACAACCCAACCTTTCCCAATCTGAATGACATCTGAGCTTTGAAGTTCGTCATCCGAAGCTTCGGGAGGCAACGTGTGTCTGGCGCAGAGGCGATGGTTCGGTTCTCGTTTTGCTGAACCGAGTCTGTGGAAGGGATTTGGATTTGTTTCCTGGGAGCTGTGCTGTCGCCGAGGACCGGCAGCGCTTTGTGAGTTGTCTTCTCTGTCCCTCTCTCTCCCCAAAAACCAAACCCAATCCAGCCCCGCGAGCCCGAAGCCACATCTCGGGACGGCGTGCGCTGATTTAATTTGCCGGCTGGTCGTCCCGCGGGATGCAAATTAGAGCCATGCTATAATAACAGCAATTAAGAGGGGGGGTGTATGGGGAGAGGGCAGCAGGGAAGGGGTAAGGCGGGGAGGGGGCAGCGCTGCTGGCAGAAGGGGGGGCTGCAAAGATTAAATCTACAATTTCTCATTAAATCGAAGAGATGGAAGAGCACGTCGGCGTCGTTAACAAGAAGGGCAAACCGTTTGGGGGTTTTGCTGTGAAAGGGTAAAAAAATCAATGCTATTTTTTTTATATATATATATGTATAAATCAATGCAATTGATATTTATATATATAAAAATCAATGCAATTGATATTTTTTATATACAAAAAATCAATGTAAATTATATTGTATATATATAAATCAATGCAATTGATATTTTATATATATTATATATATTTTGTGTATATATATATAATGAATTTATCCTTTTTCAAATATTGATGAGGGAAGGTTTCTTCATTGGATTTTGATGCTTCCTTCAGCCGTCTCAATCCGCACGCAGCGAATTTCACGTGTTTCAAGCGCCTGTCACCTCCGTGCATCCCATTCCCAAGCGTGGGAGGAAATGCTGAGCCCACGTACGAAATAATAAAGCATTTGCCTTTTAAACTGTCAGAGCCTTCTGGTTTGAGAGAGAGAAATTGTTAGTAATCCCTCATTAGTCTAATTTTAAGTATCTCACATGTATTTAAATGTTCTCCTTGATCTTTTAATACACATGAAGAATGCCTAATTGATTTACCTGCACTTCTGATTTCTATTGTGCTTATAATGCTGGATTTATTCACCCCGTTGCGCTGGTGTGAGTCAGAGCTCCCATTTGCTCCTGTGGGGCTGATGGGGCTCTTGACTACGCAGTTTTTGGTAATGACTCCTTAATAATTCAAAGTCTAAAGACCACCTTCGTATTCAGTTTGACTCCAGTTAGATTTTGTTAAAATAACTTGCAAAGTGTGGGTTGCGCTGCGTTTTACCGGGACAGGAGATGGCAGCGGAGGTGAATCTCTGCTGGGTTTGCATCCCAGACCTTGAGATGCAAGAGGTCTGGGATGGAAGAGAAAATCACTATAAACTCGAAATGGAAGAGAAAATCGCTATAAACTCGATAGAAACGTGCTGCTGTTTCTGTTATCCAGAGCAAAGCGGTTCTTTTCAAGGCCAGGTTGGACGGGGCTTGGAGCAACCTGGTCTAGTGGGAGGTGTCCCTGCCCATGGCAGGGGGTTGGACTGGATGGTCTTTAAGGTCCCTTCCAACCTAAACCGTTCTATTGATTCTACGACTCTTTGACTCTTTCTTTGACTCTTTGACTGACTCTTTGACT
>VFFE01007913.1:49842-60404 GCA_008921705.1 Burhinus oedicnemus | reverse complement strand
GCCTCCTCTGGCCCCGCTCCAGCAGGTCCATGTCTCTCCTGTGCCGAGGCCCCAGCGCTGGAGGCAGCACTGCAGGGGGGTCTCCCCAGAGCGCAGCAGAGGGGCAGAATCCCCTCCCTGGCCCTGCTGGCCACGCTGCTGGGGATGCAGCCCGGGATGTGGGGGGCTTTCTGGGCTTTCAGTTTGCTTGTGATCAAAATGAATCGTTTGACCATTTGAAGGCCGATTCGATATGCTGTTTGTGCAGAGACAACTCCTAAACTGTGGCACAGAGTCCTGAGCTGTGGTTGCCCACCCGTCCTCTCCATGCTGCCTCTCCCAGCCGAGCAGCCGAGATCTGTCCCAGTGTGACACGGTGCACGTGGACATGTTGGGAAAATGCAGAGCGGTTTGCAAACGGATGGGAGGGGATGGGATGCACCTACTGCTGGGAGTTTCCAAAGTACCAGGCTTATACAGACTCCAGTTGTTTGGTGTCTCCGTTTCTGAATGATGTCGGAAACGTGTGCATGGCTTTTCCCTTTGGACCTCCTCATTAATCTTCTTTCTGAGCCACAGCAAACCTTTTTTGTCATCCATGCACTGGGGTGAAACTTGCTGTCAAAGACGGCACTGATACAAGCGCCCTTTCCTTCTCCCGGTTTAGAGCAAATTAAAAAAAAAAAAAAAATTTTTTTTTTTTTTTTGGGGGGTGGGTATTTTCTGAGTTTGTGATGTTGGCATTCCTCCAGGTGCAGAGCTCCAGACAGGAGACAGCTGGTTCTCCCTTTTTTTTGGTACGGTTCCCATCTCCCTGGTTGGTTCAGCTACGGAAGACTTCGAGTTCTCACTAAGCGACAGGTATTGCTGCGCAGGTGTTGGGAGAAGAGAATATTAAAACCTTAGTTTCTCGTGCAGATTAGGATTTTTGTGCTTGCTTTCCTGGAAGACAATAAACATAAAACGTGTGGTTAATTTCTTTTTTGGAGAAGCCAGACTTATGCTCAGCTTCTCGGTGCCAAAAGCCTTCCTTACCTTGGGGAAACGAAACATTTTGCTCTTTCTTGTATTTTCTGATTTACCTGGGAAGGAGCAATTTTATGCGTTTTAAAAATGAAAGCAGAACGAGGAGTGTCCTGTAAAACCACCGGTTCTGTGCCTTTTCATGGGACCGTACAGATCTGTCACCTCTTTGCTTGTGGCCTCTTGACAACCCTCTTCTGCCTCCTGGAAGGTCGGTTCCTTGGGTCGCTGCCAACTTGGAAATGCCTCCAGTTTTGTCTTCTCTCTCTCAAGACCGCTACTAGTCTGGAAGGTCTCTTGTCGAGTTTTTGTGCTGTAACACAGAGAGTCTTCCAGTAGAAGTAAGACTCATATTTGGGGCTCTTCCTGTGAGAGAGCACAAATGCCGTCCTGGGCTTGGATCTGACTCAGGTTCATCTCACTCTTATAGGAAGCGTGGCCGTCTTGATGAGAGATGTAGACGCAGGATGGCCTCTGCGTTTGCATGTGTTGAGTCTTGTAATCCTGCTTTGAGCTTCACTTTGCCTGTTAAAGAAGCCGTTTAAAAGCCGGTGCTCCACAGCGCAACCCATGGAAGAGCCGTTCTCTCCAAGTTCAGCCCTTCCTAATTCAAACTCCAACTCATACGATTGCTTTCTTGTACTCTTCATGGCAGAATCCATTTTTAGTTTACAGAGACTTTCCAGCTATCAAAGATCTTACCCCTTGCTTTTTATTCAAGCAAGACGATCAAGTTCACGGGAGCTGGTGAATATTTGCCTGCAGGCAAAGGTGTGCTAAGAAGGTGCCTCTTTCTCCTTGAAGATCCACCTGGTTTACACAATGCAGTTATTGTATTCTTCAAGGAGTGCTTAGAACACATTTTAATTCTGGTAATGAGAAAATACTTTATTTAAGCTTTTCCTGGAATATCTATGAAGTTCCGTGTACTCTAAAATGGGGACACTTTCAAGCTGGCTGGATGGCGTGACCACGCTGCTGGTGGCTTTTTGTGCCCGAGAGGATGGAGGGACATTTCAGGCTGTTACTCAGGGATAGGTGCTTGTCCCTGTCTGCTCCAGCCAGCTTGCCTTTACTCGTAGTATCCGAGAGATGATATTTTGGAATTATTTATAGCAGGGGTGATGCTGTAGTTCAAGAATGGCTGGAATTCATACGGTCCTGCCATGCCTTCTGCTTGAAACCCAGAGCCTGCTTGAACCGGGTCATGGTTTCGGGTGCAGCAGTCTGCACGTCCCTGGGGTGTTTGGAGCCTCATGGGAAAATCAGTTCTTCTAAAAGAAATTTCCTCTGATGATAAAATCTAGAAGCAGGATCTGTAAACAGCCTTGGTTTTGAAGCAGATCTGTATTCAAGCACTATTAGCTATGCTTCTGGATACTCCTTATTTAAAAAGAAATAGAAAAAAGGAGAGCATAAATTAATTTACTATTTGTTATTTAGCCTCAGCATTTTCAACACACTCATTTGACTTCTAGTGCTGAGCAGTTGACGATCTTCCCATTCAAGAGTGTTTTGAAACCACGTTTAATCATCCCCCTGGGTACACGGACCTTCAATGCTTTCTTCATGCATCAACCTGGAGCTCCTGCCTGAGCTGGAAGTTCAAGTCCCTACAATTTCACAGGATCGCAGAAATTAATACCTGCTCTCGTGCTTTCCAAGAACCGATGACGATGAAGAACTCGCTTGGAGTTTATGGCCTGAAGGCGAGCGGGCAGCGACTGGAGGAGAAGCAGCAAAGTAGACAAACAGATGGGTTTTCTCTGAGCAGCACAGCAGAGAGGGCTCTAAAGGAGGCTTAGGTGTCCACAGAGTGGACATCTGGACGTGCCCAGGCAGGTCGTACCGTGCGTACCTACCGGTCGTAGGGTCTGCGGGGAGCGTGGCAGAGGTGGTTGTATAAGCTGATTATGAAGCTCGTTATAGCAGCGTGGTGAGACTCTGCCGGGGTTGCAGTTGGTGACAGTGTTGACGCAATGGTCGTCCTCTTCGGTGGAAGAGGGAGGAGGCTGCTTATGGTTCCGCAGCAGCCGAGGCACTTGCTCAGACCTTTAGGAGCAGGTTTTAGGAACAGCTGTGTAAAAAGGCAGGTAACATTAACAGATTTATTAACAAATTTTTAGCCGTTAAATAATTTGTGTCTCTTAAAGCCCATGTGCAAGCTAACATCTTCTTGTTTAGATATAAACATGATTACCTAGACCATTATACTTAAATTTATACACGATGCCTACACCGTTATAACTCAAACACGATACCGAGAGCTACACTTGCTGTAAAGCCCAGCCTTTCGTTTCTGCAAACACTTTAACTAAGCTGAGTTGATGGTTCGGATAATCAACAGCATGGTGAATACTCAAGAATTGGGCTGCCTGGAAGACGAAGGGTCAAACACAGCTGAGAGAGTGGAATAAGTTCGCAATAAAATGAGTTCCCAGTCAGTATTTGTAATTGCTGAGCAAGGTGAAGAGCTGACATGAGCACATTTTATAGGTGTCACAGGAAAACTTAAGGAAAGAGTCTTTCAAATCTAGTTTTGCTTATTTTCCCCCCCCCCATTTTTCCTATGGGGAAGAGGATTTCTTGTCTCTATATTTCGGAAACATCATATCTACCAGAAAAACAAGGGGGCAGAGCAGTATGGTGGTACGGTCTGGCAGTGCCGGTTTATGCTGCCTGTGTCATGCAGCATCTCGTACGCTTGCCTGCGGGGCCAGGCAGTGACCTGTCTGCCTTAAAAATACCAAATATCTTTCTATCTATTGTTGTTCTGAGCTGGAACCATTCCCTGGTCCACTGTACCTGCACAGCTGCAAGGATGACCGGAAGATGTTCAAGAAACCGCTCCTCGAGTCTTCGAAGAGCTTGATGCCTCCCTGCTGCGAGACGCTCAGTCCATGGTCTTATTGGTCTGGGCTGCAGCAATATGCGCCGTAAACTATTGTTATATAAAACGGAAAAGTTCGGCAGAAATTGCGTAACTCCTAGAAAGACCATTCTGATGTTGGCTTGGCAGAAAGTTTTAAAATGGGAGTATTTATAACTGGCTTGGGAACACATCTCTTTGAAAACCAGAATTGGGAGAGCGGAGGCAGCCCGACGCTCACCGGGTGCTGCCGCGCTGCATCTCCCGGTTGGGTGGGTTATGCCACGGCGGGGCGAAGGGCACCATGGGGATTTAAGAGAATTTGAATTTGAGAACAGTTTCAGAGCAAGAAGTTAGTGGGGTTTAAGTCTGCCTGACAGCAAATACCTTGCTGGAATAGCGAGGGAAGGGGACATGGCCTGCCTGTAGGCACATCCCGGATGAGCTGTGCCTCAAGCCATGGATGGGGTTGTGCGGGTTTGTGGTGGCATCGGCTGCAGGACACCAGGACACCGCACCAGAACTCCTCCTTATGTCACCTCTTACATTGGCTAGAGATTAAGAGGCTTTGCCAATGCGCATTAATTTCCCGAGCAGCTGATTGCACTTGCAGGTTGGAAGAAGTTTCTACAAACGCCTGAACATAAAGCTGGGCGGTCCTCAAAACGACTCAGTCTTCTACCATTTTTCTTCATAGGTCAAGGCTGAAACTTCGGGATTTTTTCCGCAGGCTCTCGCTCCCCCTTGTGTCTGCGCGGGGCTTTCGCAGCCTGTCATCTTGCATTAATTTCTCATTACCGTGTTCCTCCAACAGCCCAACACGCTTTTGAGGGCCGGCATGCAAGAACTCTCAAGCAAGTCATTAAATTGCACCCAACTTTTTAGCAGAAATGGCCAGCCAGGGATTTCTGCATATTCGAGCAATAATTGCTAATTCTTGTTCTCTTGGTCCCATTTAGCTTTCAGTTCCTGTATATTCACTGAGGTTTGAACCGGTTCTTCTCTCTGCTGTGAAACACAGCACAAAACAAAAGAGTGTCCTTGGCTCATTTGGCCTGGTGACCATTTCATCTCCCTCCTGAAGCAGATTTTTAAAAGCTTTTTCTAATTGTTAGAGCTTTTCCTGGAGCTGGGTGCTTGGCACAGGGCAGCTCTGAGCAGCTCAGTGCTGGTATCTTTTTTTTTTTCTTTAATAATAAACATTGATTTGAGTCATGGATGGTAGAAACCACCATCCATGGGCAGCTAAACGTTGGGTAGCATCAGACAGGATTTGCGTCAATGTGTTTTCACAATGTCTTCACCTCTCAAGTGAAGGGATCATGTTAGAGAAGAGGAAGACAGATCCTTGGTCACTCTTTCTGGGCTAAAGCTTCGTTTCATCTCAGACTTAAAAAGAACTTAGAATCATAGAACCATAGAATCACCTAGGTTGGAAGAGACCTTTAAGATCATCGAGTCCAACCATCAACCTAATGCTGCCAAGTCCACCACTAACCCATGTCCCTCAGCACCACGTCTGCCCGGCTTTTAAATACCTCCAGGGATGGTGATTCCACCACTTCCCTGGGCAGCCTGGTCCAATGCTTGATAACCCTTTCCGTGAAGAAATTTCTCCTAATATCCAATCTAAACCTCCCCTGGTGCAGCTTGAGGCTGTTTCCTCTTGTCCTATCGCTTGTTACTTGGGAGAAGAGACTGACCCCCCACCTCTCTACACCCTCCTTTCAGGGAGTTGTAGAGAGCGAGAAGGTCTCCCTCAGCCTCCTCTTCTCCAGGCTGAACACCCCCACTTCCCTCAGCCGCTCCTCACAAGACTTGTGCTCCAGACCCCTCACCAGCTTCCTTGCCCTTCTCTGGACACGCTCCAGCAACTTAAGTAGTAGCAGGCAAGAATACATTACCCGATTTTTCCAGGTTTCTTTTGCTAAAATAAGGTTGTAGGGCCCAGCATGAGAAGTGATGGGAACACAACACTTGTTCTTTGCAGACAAATGTGTTGTTGAAATTCCCGATCCAAGATACTGTCCAAAACTTTAAAGGTTTCTATTGCATGCGTTTTCAATGAGACTTACAACAACTGGGTGTTCAATATATCTGAACCTTTTGTTAGTAAGCAGTTAGCGCAAAATTCACAGAATGGTTGAGGTTGGAAGGGATCTCGGGGGATCATCAAGTCCAGCCCACCATAGTCGAGCAGAACCACCTAGGGCAGGTTGGCCAGGACCACATCCAGTCAGGTGTTAGATATCTCCAAGGATGAAGCCTCCACAACTTCTCTGGGCAGCCTATGCCAGAGCATGACCTCCCTCCCAGTAAAGAAGAGGTTTTTGTGGTTAAAAAGAGTTTCTTGTATTTCAGTTTGTGCCTGATGCCTCTTGTGTGTTCAGTGGTCACCACCGAGAAGACCCTGGCTCCCATCGGGTGTTTGTACACACTGGTCAGGTCCCCCTGAGCCAATTCTTCTCCAGGCTGAGCAGTCCCACCTCTTGGCCTCTCCTTGTGTGACCGATGCTCCACTCCCTTAACCATCACCATGGTCCTGCCCTGGGCTCACCCCAGTGTTTTCCTGTCTCTCTTGTCCTGGGAGCCCAGCACTGGACCCAGCACACCAGTGGTGGGCAGAAGAGCAGGACCACCTCCCTCTCCTGCTGGCAACGCTCTGCCCAGCACAGCCCAGCGCACTGGTGGCCACCTTTGCCTTGAGGGCACATTGCCACTCATGGTCAGTGTGGTGTTCGCAGGACGCCAAGGGCCTTCTCTGCAGAGTGAGAGAAGGAGGAGGAGTGTTTATGAGGAGCAGCGGAGGGAACTGGGGTTGTTCAGCCTGGAGAAGAGGAGGCTGAGGGGAGACCTTCTCGCTCTCTACAACTCCCTGAAAGGAGGGTGTAGAGAGGTGGGGGTTGGTCTCTTCTCCCAAGTAACAAGCGATAGGACAAGAGGAAATGGCCTCAAGTTGCACCAGGGAGGTTTAGATTGGATATTAGGGGAAATTTCTTCACGGAAAGGGTTGTCAAGCATTGGAACAGGCTGCCCAGGGAAGTGGTGGGGTCACCATCCCTGGAGGTATTTAAAAGCCGGGCAGACGTGGTGCTGAGGGACATGGTTTAGTGGTGGACTTGGTAGCATTAAGTTGATGGTTGGACCCGATGATCTTAAAGGTCTCTTCCAACCAAAATGATCCTATGATTCTATTTCCAGTCTGGTTGGCTCCCAGGATGTACTGGTATATGGGGTTGTCCCTCCTCAGGAGCAGGAGTTGGAGCAGGAGTTCCCCTTGGCTGAACTTCATGAGGTTCCTCTGCACATTTCTGCAGGCTGTCCAGGTGGATCAGCCTCTCCTCCCACTTGTCACCGGCTGACTGGGTGACGGTGTGCTCTGCTCCATCACCCAGCTCAACAATGAAGATGTGCAACAGTCCTGGCGCCAGTACAGACCTCAGGGCACGCTGCTGGTGACTGGCCTCCAGCCAGACTTCGTGCCGCCAGGCACAACCTTCTGGGCCAGTTCAGCCAGTTTTCAGTCCACCTTGCTATCCACTTGCCCAATGTCTATGCAAGACTTGCCAGCGTATGTTAAATATTAGCTGCCTTTGCAATTCCTTTACCAATCATTGCTGTTGCTAATTTGTTGAAAGGGAGGGTTAATTGTCAGTGTTTCTTAAGTATTTTGAAGGCTGAAAGATGTGTTTGAGCAATAACCGGGAACGTCACCGTGGTCTGTAGTGTCAGTAGATGTCAGGACTTATGCCAAAGGTGCGGGTAGTCGGCGAGAGTGAGCTTCTGCTGTGTCTTTCACCTGGGAACCCTGAAACTGTGAATCTTGATTGGTTCTTACGTTAGTTTGGAAAAACATGACTCAAACAGGCTAAACTATTTGTCCCTTGGCTCTACAGCAGCCAGGCTGTGTATTTTTTTGGCAGCCTACTGTGCTGGTGCAGTATTTTTGGCAAGGTTTTGTGCTTTATGTCCTTTTTAAGCCAAATTCTGTACATAAATGGTTAGTTCTGTCTTTCAAATGACCCAAACCCCCTGCATTTATCAGCCAAAGTGAAGCTGGCTCACCTATGACACCAGCAATGTATGAGATGGTTTTGAGGTTAATTTTACAGCAGTATGAGCCCTCGTTTATTGTACAATCATGAAATGGTTTGGGTTGGCAGGGGCCTTTAAAAGCCACCTAGTCCAACCCCCCTGCCATGAGCAGGGACATCTTCAACTCGATCAGGTTGCTCAGAGCCCCATCCAACCTGACCTGGAATGTTTCCAGGGATGGGGCATCTCCCACCTCTCTGGGCAACCTGGGCCAGTGTCTCAGCACCCTCAGCGTAAAACATTTCTTCTTACATGTAGTCAGAATCTCACCTCTTTTAGTTTAAAACCTCATCGTAACACTACAGGGAGCATCTGAGATGAGGTTGCCCATGACTGTGTGTTGCAAAGCGGGCTCTGAAGATCACTGGGACTGGTGGTGGCAGCCGCTGTTTTAAGGAGCAACCTCTATTACAAGAGTAGGTGGACGGCATCCAATGGTGAACCTTAAGAAGAAGTTGAGGAAGGCGTAATTATTATATGGATGCTGGTACGGGGTTTGCTTTCAAGCCAAGAAGGTAGTGGAGCAGCCTGGGGGATCTTTTGGGCTGGGGCAGGGAAGCCCAGCCTGCAGGGACAGCTGGTGCTCTGGGAAGCACTTTGTTGGCTATACGGGAATATACGTGCTGTGCAAAACCCATACATCTGGTGCCCCATGGTGTGTTGGGTCTGGTGGGAACGTCTGAGATGTCTGCCCGATGAGGGACCGCTGTGCGCTGCCGTCCCTCCTGCTGCAGGAGGGGACGGTACCAGCCTCCGCAGCTGGCTGAATTGGGAGTGCCTAGATCGAGAAGTTTTTTTTTCTGGCTCAAGTTTAAGCTTAATGTTGCTTGGAGATGGGGATATAATGGCCTGAAGTCTTGAAGGCAGCACTGAACAGAAGCTTCTTTCAATCTGGAAGGGTGAGCTTGCCAACAGTGTGAAAACATGGCCCAAAAAAACAACAAACTTTTCCCAGTTTCTGCTAATCGACTTAGGTGGTGATGCAGACAAAATGTATCTGCTCGACTTGCGTTGTGCGTGGTGTTTGCCCAGAAGATTTGAGTTACACCTCTTCGGCTCATTTTCACCCGCAGCCTCCTGCCACCCTGTCTTAGCCAGGAACAGCAAATTCCAAAATTTCCAGCATTTAAGTTGTTCACCTGATGAGAGAGCAGAGCAAGGAAGGGAACCTGGGAACTTCTTCTGGCCACCTAGGTGTGCTGGCAGCCCAGCGGGACGTGTCTACCGGTGGCTCACAAGCTGGTGGCTCACAAGCCAAGTTCCTCACCCAGCTGCCGGAATAGGAGGAGAAAGTCGGTGAAGGGAGGTTTGTGTCAACTGTTGCCCCAAATAAAACTCTTTGAGTGCAATGAAAGTAAACCAAGGAAATGTTTGTGCGGGCTGAGGAGCTGCCAGACCTTCCCGACGGAGAAGGGGGGTTTCCGTGAGCCTCTCCAACGAGATTCTGTCAGCCCCACCTTCACTTCACCCCGTATGCTTTGCGGGTGGAAATGTACTGATAAAATACCAAACTGGGCTCAGAAAACGGTCCACAGATGGCTCATTAATTCCCGAGGGTGGAATCCTTCATTATTTTGAGTGAACTAGAGAGGTTTCAGTTAAGTTGAAGCCTCAAGTCAAGCCTTCAGCACTGCAAAGTGGCAAAGGTTTGTTTGTAACCCGGGCCATTGTGGAGCTGCTGGCCGTGGAAACGTGCCTTTGCAGGAGCAGGAGATCCCTTTGCAATCGCCCTGGCTACAAAAATCTTCATTTCTCTCCTCTTCCCCTTGTGCAGAGCGAGGGCTGAGCGTGCTCAGCAGAGGGAGCTGCAGCCCTGCCAGCCCGCTCCATCCCCTCTGGGCTACATGCAAGTCGTTTAAAAATATTTATCGGGTTCGGCGCACGGCCAGGGGATTATGAAGTTCATTTCTAACTATATTGGGTTTGAATCCGAAAGCTGTTCGGCGGTAGAGGTGTCCGTATGCAGTTTTGTTCCATGTTGCATGAACTTTTGATGGGGCCAAGTATGGTCCAGGAGACCTATAGCTTGAAATATCGGTGTGCCTCCTTGACCTTGCTGCTGTATCGATCAGGGTATCGGCGTTTTGGTGAGGCAGGGCTGGGGGTGTAGGCAGGCGGTGGATGGACGTCTCCTCCACGCCATGGCGAGGTTGCTCTCGTTTGCTCTCAGCTCAAACCTTGAGCAGAGCCAGGGTCGGCGTGAAATCACGGCTGCAAAAATGGGCTGGATCTGAACGCTTCACCTGACACGGGATTTTGAACAGAAATAAGGAACCGAGTGAATTTTCAGAACTGCCCGTCTCGCATCTGAATGCTTGGCTAACAAGGCTGGTTCATAACGAAGACCTCAGCTGGGAGAAGATCTGGGCACTGAAGCCCCTGGTGAGCAGCTAAAGAGCGGGGGGCTTGGCTGCTGGGCTGGTGCGTCCCCCTCCATCCCCCTCCGTCCCCCTCCATCCCTCTACATCCTCCTCCATCCGTCTCCATCCATCGCTCTCCGTCCCTCTCTGTCCCTCTCTGTCCCTCTACATCCTCCTCCATCCATCACCCTCCATCGCTCTCTGTCCCTCTCTGTCCCCCTCCATCCCCCTCCATC
>VFFE01007913.1:0-38187 GCA_008921705.1 Burhinus oedicnemus | reverse complement strand
AAGTTATTTCAGGCCAACAGCTTCTTAGAAAAGGAATAAAAAAAAAAGGTGTGTGTGTGCAAAGACTCCGTCCCACCGGGATCAGAGGTGTTAATCTGCAACGCAACTCTTGACTGTAATATGAGTTTGACGGCTTTTTTTTCTCCCCTGTGTGTTTCCTGATCCAGTGTCGTTCTGTTCTTTGGCTTAAGATTAGCCAAAAAAAAGAAAAAAAACCAACAAGCTTCCAGGTGCTGCTGCAAATCCTCTCCCTGGTCCTTTCCCCCCTCCCCAGCAGCTTGGGCTGGCTGTGCCCAGGCCAGCTCAGACTTGGCTTCACAGGGGACTCTGAATTTGCCACCTGAGACCCCCGGTACCTTTTTCCTTCACTTACTGGCCCAAAAAGCTGGCTACCATCTCTGTGGCATCACCAGCCCCTCCCATGTGCTGCTGCTTAAACTACTGAGCTTGAGTTTGTGTTCCCAGAATGGGATCAAGTTCTTTATGGTTAGGTGACTTCTTTAAACAAAACTAACTTCTCGAAATACCCCAAGGGGTTAGTTAATAGACCCAATTAATGGCTTTCAGTATTTTGGAGACGTAAATATTTAATCCTGTTGCACCAGATTGAGCCGGTTTATGCTCGTAGTCCAGTCCAAGGATATTTGCAATTGGAAGTCGTGTTCCCAATTCCCCTGAGATTTTGCACGAATCGTAAATGCATTGGGAGCATCGGTGGCTGGCGTACAAAAGCGATGAGTGCTGGGAGTGAAAATATTTCCTAAAACAATAAGCCTGTTCTCCTGAATGCTTAAATATGGCCCAGCAGCCCCATATAGAGAGAATTAAAAGGGACGTTGAGCTGGCGGCGTGGTTTTGAGACACGCCGTGTCCCTTGGGCAAGGCAGGCGGGCTCTGAGCAGTTGTAGTGTCCGTTGAGATGTGTCTGATGCTCGTGGTGTCCCTCGGGGTCGGTACCTGAAGGTTGGTGCCGATGTGAGCAGAAAAGACTTAAGACGAGTTCAACCCAAGGTGCATGTCAACGGGGCACGGAAGGGTTGAGTCTCTACTGTAAAATTACTAATAATCGTCTGTAAGAGCAGGTGTTTGGTTTATGTGAAAACCTGGATTTGGGCAGTTTATAGTAAGGACGTCCTGATTATTTGGACTCCTTGCTGTTCCTATCAGACAAGGGCAGGAGTAAAATGAAGCTTGGAGGAAGAGGTTCTTCTACGAATACCAATGTTACATGTCATTTTCCCCTTAAAAGTGCCTAGATAAAAGTGACACTTTTACCTCTTCTGTCTTCTGCATGGTTTGGAGCAGATCAGCTTTGCTGACTTAAAATAAGTGTTTCTCTCTTGGCTGGGCAGTTACCGCAGCCGTAACACAGGCAGGGCTGAGCCTGGTTGTGCTCGGCTGCTCTCAGACCCGCTGCTGGTCTTAGAGCCTCGCAGATGTTCCTGGGGAGTCTGAAACCTTCATTCCTTGGTGATGATTGAAATGGAACCGAGCTCGGTTCTTCATCTCGGGTTGAGCAGGTTGGTATTTGTCACCCACAACAATTGGTCGCAATGAGATGAGCTCCATTAAAAAAGAAGGTAGAGGCAAAATGCCACAAAATGCTGGTGTTACATCCATTGCTGCGCTATTCTTGTAGGCATGGCTGGTAAATGATAGCTGGTTCCTCCTCGCCAACCTGGAAATTACATCTTGCCAGTCTGCCCATCTCTTCATTTACGTGCCTTATCCTTCATTTCGTGATTTTTTGTGTAAAGCTGTGTACTTTTAAATACAATACTCTTAAATACTTGCGTTCTCCAGGCATCCGTGCTCCCAACAGTTCCAACAGCCTTGAGTGGTGTATCTAATCTCAAGTGTTTCTTAATACAGAGTGCAGCTGGAAGTGGCATTCGTTACTTGAAGTGTTTTTATTTTTGCCTTTTGTATTTCGTACAGCGACCAGGGAGCATCTCGTACTGGTCACCAAAATAAGCGTCCCAAGATAGGTCAGTCCCCCCAACAGCTCTGCAAATGTTGGGTGGCCCTAACAGGGCTTCTCTTGCGACGAATAACCCTTATCGTTAGCATTTTGGAAAAATAAGTTTGTGTGTAATGGAGACAGAGCTTTCTAATTTGTGTGGTTAAAAGAGGAGCTCCAGGTATTTAAAAGAGAAGCGTGCCAATGCTGCGTCTGGGGGAGGGTCTGAAATTAAACGAAGTAGGCAATTTCGTGTGCCTTGTCCCTAATTCAATAACAGGAATTGCGGTTCAGCCCGTAACTGAGATGATGTCGGTGTCTGCTCAAGGCTTTGGGTTCTTGAGATTAATCTTCTGTTGGGTTTTTACATCTGACTTAACTATTGATTTCTTTTAACAGATCCAGTTTGCTGACCAAAAGCAAGAATTCAACAAGCGCCCAACGAAGATCGGCCGCCGTTCGCTTTCCCGCTCCATCTCGCAGTCGTCGACAGACAGTTACAGCTCAGGTGTGTGCCATCACTGCACAACTGCTCCTGTTTATTGTCATAATTAAAAGTCATCTGAAATCTCTTACAGTTATGCAAAGTTATGTACAGCTATACTCCTGCGAGGAGCAGCAGTTGGACTCGATGATCCCTATGGGTCTCTTCCAACTTGAGATATTCTGTGATTCTGTGATCAGCTCCATCCTCATACAGCGTCTCTGCAGACCGAAGGGTTTGTCCTGCAGCAGCTCAAAGATCTCCCAGTTCTGCTGTGTAGTTGGCAGTGTTGGAAGGAAGGCATGGGAAGAGGGTTGTTCCTTTTTTTTTTTCATCTTTGTGTATAATTGGATGGAAAAGTAAGTTACTGTGCTGCTTTTAAGGCTTCTGATCCCTCCTTATAACACTCGTGTGCGGTTGCTGCTGGCTTTCGTAGAATCATAGAATCGTCTAGGCTGAAAGAGACGTTTAAGATCATTGAGTCCAACTATCAACCTAACACTGCCAAGTCCACCACTAAACCTTGTACCTCAGCACCACATCTGCCCGGCTTTTAAATACCTCCAGGGATGGCGATTCCACCACTTCCCTGGGCAGCCTGTTCCAATGCTTGACAACCCTTTCCGTGAAGAAATTTTTCCTAATATCCAATCTAAACCTCCCTGGTGCAACTTGAGGCCGTTTCCTCTCATCTTATCGCTTGTTACTTGGGAGAAGAGACCAACCCCCACCTCTCTACACCCTCCTCTCAGGGAGTTGTAGAGAGCGAGAAGGTCTCCCCTCAGCCTCCTCTTCTCCAGGCTGAACAACCCAGGTCCCTCAGCTGCTCCTTTCTTCCTCCTTCCTTTTCCTTCCAGGCTCAGCAAAGCCATGTTTCTGTTGCATCCATGCTTGCATGTCATCTTCCCTTACCGTTCTTGAAGAAATCCATGTGGATCCCACTGTAGGTTTGGACTCACCTGTTGCACGTGAAATTAGAGTTTTTGGAAGAGCAATGGTGACCTTTGAAGGCCACACGTCTTCTTTGTTTTTCCTGCTGGAATCTGTGAAATAAAAACTTCTAGCGAGCGGTGGACTTGCTGTTCGGTCTTGCTAGCTGCCCTTGTGGGAACTCACTGGGGAGGGAGGTTGGGTTCATTGGGGGTTTTTTATTTTGTTTTAAATTTCAGGGCTCTTCTGAAGTCCCAGGTGTATTTATGAAGATTGGCTCTGGAAGCTTGATTTGTCTGGACTAGCGTTTGGTGGTTGCGCAGCACTATCCAGAAACCGTCAGGCTGTGGTCCCCCCACCTGTGTCCTTTGAGAACATGGCACAGCAAAGTTTCCTTTTGTCCTGCGTAGGTGCTCAAATTGTTTTGTTTCCTTTGAATATGCATCGTTTTCAATGTAGACAACTGAAACTTCTGGAGCAGTCCATGAAGATTTTGTAAAACCCAGTCAAAGGGAGATCCCCATGAAAACCAGACTTATTTCATTGAGTGTCCCGTTCATCAAACATTCAACATGTAGAAATCAAACATTTAACACTTAGAGCTGGTGCAAAAAAGGCAGCACAAGAAAGCCCTGAAAACAAGTCTTGTGTTGGAAATTGGCATTTTTCCATACAGGAAAGAGTGCAGCTTTGAGAGAACGACTGCTGAAACGTACCTTGACTTTGGGTGGAGAAGGCGAAGCTGCCCTGCGCTTCGCCAACAGTCTCTAGCATCGGTTTATTCAGCAAATAAGATGCTGTGACCACAGAGTGCTGAGGAAACTGGGTGCCACCACACTTCCCAACATGTAGGAAATGTCACTGGCCCGTTCGGCAAAACATTATGCCCCCAAGTAGCACCTTCAGCTAAATTTACCCTAGTTCAGTAACACCCCCATGGGACCAGTATCATACCTCACCTTCCAGTGTCCTCTTTTCTTTGTCTCTGAGTATGTCCTTAAGTACCGTTACTGAGCTGGAGACCTTATGTCACTTCAGGAGTTGGTTATGAGGGTATTGGCTTTCCAGGAATAGGGAGAGGTCATCAAGGTTGCTCTCGAATTGTTCAGGATAGGTGCATCCACAATCCGTGGCACTTTGAAGGGAATACTGCTTGCTACCTGAAATGTTACAGCTACTGTCCCACCTGAGACTGTCACGGAAGGGAATTTGGATCCAATTCCCCATCCCTCAAGGAGTCTTAATGCCTGTGATCCCCTCCTGATCCTGGCCCCTTGAAGAAGATGCAGAAGAAATCAGCTTCCAATGCAAGGCTACAAAGAATGGAGATGTAAGCAACTTGAAACTGGAGGAGGTATTATTCCTCTGTTCCTCATGACTGTGAAGGCAAATGATCAGGCCGTTCTGGTGACGTGTACCAAAACTCACGGTGGAGTACTGTCAAGAGCTCTCAGATGGGCGTTCAGGTTGGTGGCCAAGGTCTGGCCTTGCAGAGGTCTGGCTTTATGCCAGAGCCATGGGGAATAAGGAGCATTCATGGTGAGGCTCCACCACGGTCCTTCACTTAGTCCCTGTCCATGACATGGATGCGTTGTTTGGATACTTGGCAGGTCACAGCATATTTGAGGAGAATCCAGTGGTTTGGAGCCTCAGACCACGAGATCTCAAAAAGGTGCGTACAACCTTGACCCTCTCAGCTAGGTACCTTGTGTATAACAAGAAATTGTTCTGGTTTTGGGGTAGATGACGTGCTTTGAGCTACGGTTGGGTTTTGGTTGCAGAGTTTGCTGGCCATGGACAAGCCCCATTCTGCATGCTGAAAGCCTGTGGCCGAAAATCAAATCTGAAGGTAGTCCACCCACATCTGCTTGTATGAGGGTGGTTTTGGCCTTGTCCCACCTGCAGCTTCCAGCTGTGTGTCTGCCGTTGAAGGAAGCAGGACAGAGCCCATGGGCTCGCACAGGGCTGTCCACGCTCTCCAGTTGCGCACATGGACGGATGTGAGCTGAGCCCTGCTGTGCCGGCCAACCCGACCACCGGTTCCTCGCCTGTTTTATTTCCCAGGGTGGATGTAGCTGGCAACTACAGCTGAAGTTGATGCCTGTCTGAAGTCCTACTAGGTCTTGACTGTTGGAGCTTTAGAGAGCGTCCTTGTTCATGTGCCTGTCCTGTCATCGTTTGTGCCATAACCTGTTGGGAGCAAACAGGATAAAACCTCCCATGTATGATGAACGTTTTTTCATGGTTTTTTCTTGACCTGTCTGGAGAAGGTGTGCAGAGCACCATGTGAGCAGGCAGCAAAGCGTGGAGTGATCCTATCTGCCAGCACAAGTGATGAGCTAGATGCCACCGCTAAAGGGGGACCACATTAGTGGTAGAAGGTTAAGGAGCCAGCAGAAGCCTGAGAGGTTTAAACAGACATTTTAGCTCTGTTAAGTGTAGAAGGCCTCCAAAAATGCAGGATCTGGCTCCTGGCTGACTGCTGCAAAGAGACTGTGCACAGAACTTGTACCTGAGCCTGGGTTGTGCACCAGAAGTCTTCCTGACGTAGGGATGGAAAGCCTCCTTTGTGTTTCTCTACTTATTTCCCTGATTCTCAGGATATCGCAGATGAGCTGGGACAGGACCACACTGTGACAGCCCACTAGGTTGAGGGAGTATTATTGGTCCTGCCCATCTCCCATTCCTTCTGGCTGTAGCGTATCTCAGAACCACAGTTGGAGCAGATGACTGAGCAGTTTTATGTGGTGGCTTTGTGGCAGTAGTGCATTCCCCTAACAGATCGTTGCCTGTGTGCTACATGAAAAACGTGATGAGGACTTACAAGCTTTTCACATTTTTCAGCAACCCAAGTTTAGAAGAGCAAAAGTAACTGGTGGAAGAGGCTTGGTTATCCGGTCCTCTCCGTTCCTGGCAGAGGCAGGTACCCGTTTCCAGAAGATGCAACTGCTGGAGGTTGTGATCTGATCCTGGGCACACAAACAGCGAAAGCCATGCACAGTCCGATGGCTTCACCCTGGTTCCTATGGAACAAGCAACTGTTCTTTGTCTCTTTTCCCAGCTCTTGGGTTGTTTCTTCTTTCATGCTGCCTTGCACGCTTGGAGGAACATCCAGGAGCTTGGAGGAGCCCTCCAAGGTTGGGGACAACCTGGTTTGACCCATCACCCCTGCACTGGCTGTGTTCCCACGCAAAGAGCTTTTAGGAGAACTTGAGGAACGTGCATGCCATGTCCTCTCCAGAGAGACATCAGCCCGGGCTCTGCTTGCACTTTGTAAGCCACCTGGATTAGGTTTGTAACATTATTGTCTTTGGTAGTGTGTTCTAAGCTGGTGTTAACGATTAGGCTTCTCTAATACAGGTCTGTAATTAATGTAACATTTGTACAGGTTTTACAACTCCCTCCGGTATCTAATCAGCGGGGTATATTTTATGACTGTCATTTTCAAAGACGAATAGGCTGATTAGCCTGGCTAATGTCATCATGTTTGCTCCCCATTCACAGCTGAAAGAACTTGGAGCAACTTTGGGGAATTCTCCTCCGCCCCTTGCACTTAGCATCTCCTGCTAAAGCATCAGCAGTTGCAATTAATTAGCTTGTGAAAGTATTGTGTTTCCCTCCTAATGAAAGCTGCAAGGCTGACAGTCGATACAGAGGACCTGTTCTCAGGATGGTTGCAGGATGGGTAGGTAAATCCCATCGGTACCTCTTGGCGTGGATCTTTGTCATTCTCCTTTTTGGGCTGAGCAGTAGCACAGTCTAAAGAACCCATTAAGCCCTCCTGGGATGGGAAAAGGCTGGAAAAGAAGCAGCATGAGGAACAGAGAGATGATAATGGAAGGGAAGAATCATACAATCATTTCGGTTGGAAGGGACCTTTAAGATCATCACGTCCAACCATCAGCCTAACTCTGCCAAGTCCACCACTAAACCACGTCCCTCAGCACCTCGTCTACACATCTTTTAAATACCTCTAGGGCTGGGGACTCCACCCCTTCCCTGGGCAGCCTGTTCCAATGCTTGACAACCCTTTCTGTGAAGAAATTTTTCCTAATATCCAATCTAAACCTCCCCTGGCGCAACTTGAGGCCGTTTCCTCTTGTCCTATCACTTGTTACTTGGGAGAAGAGCCCGACTCCCACCTCTCTACAACCTCCTTTCAGGGAGTTGTAGAGAGCGAGAAGGTCTCCCCTCAGCCTCCTCTTCTCCAGGCTGAGCAACCCCAGTTCCCTCAGCTGCTCCTCACAAGACTTGTGCTCCAGACCCCTCACCAGCTCCGTTGCTCATCTCTGGACATGCAAGAGGTGTGTGGAGGTCCCACGGTTTGGAGGTGGTGGGCATGAGTGAAGAAGTGAGCGAAACCCAAGTGATGCTTCCCCAAGACATGCTTGGTGGGAAGGCAGTCATCCCAGCATCTCTGCCCAAAATGATGCGGAAGTGCCAGTGCTGGTTTAGTGATGCAAGAGAGGCCGGGGTGTGGAAACAGCATCTCTGTAAACAACCAGTAGCTTCTTGCTCTTCCTGCCCATCAAAACTGGAAAAGTTCAAGCCCATCAGCTGGTCTCCAAAATGCGTATGATCTGTGAAGTTGTGATGAGGAGCAGCATACTCCAACATGCAATGTGCCGCTAACTGAGCTTTGCTAGAAGCAATAATGGGAAAAATGAGGGTGGTGAGACACTGGCCCAGGTTGCCCAGAGAGGTGGTGGATGCCCCATCCCTGGAAACATTCCAGGTCAGGTTGGACGGGGCTCTGAGCAACATGATCTAGTTGAAGATGTCCCTGCCTATGGCAGGGGGGTTGGACTAGATGGCCTTTAAAGGTCCCTTCCAACCCAAACCATTCTGTGATTCTATGAAAAACCAGCAGAGACACCGCTGAACATGAAAACTTTATCACTTGGTTGCTGTAAAGTACAAAGAACAAAAATACCCCTGATCCGTGCTGACCTGACTCTTCAAATTAGAAGCGAAAGTCTCTTATCTCATTACCCTTGCCATAAGCCGCCCATTTTCTGTAGTTGTTCCACTTCATTTACAACGAGTAACTTTTCTCACCGGAGAAATTAATTGTTTTCTGCGCCGTTTGGGAGTGGTTTATACGCCCAAGGACACGCCGTGGTGTTTAACAGCGTCTGCTATTGCAAACCAGGGAAAGGCACCGGCCCGACAGCTCGGCTTTGGAGTCGAGGGCATGTTTTGGTGTTGCACTGGGCAAATCGCTTAAATCTCGGTAACTGTTCTTTCCCTTTCTACAAGACCCAGATAATTGCTATCTGCTCGAACAAAGATTTTTGGGGATCGGCTGGTTTATGTCAGCCCAGCGCTTTGAATACTAAAGCGCTCAGCGTTGTGTATTACGCACCGCATGCGCGTTATGTGGGTGCTGAAATGAGATTAGAACAGTAATATCTTTAATTAAAGGCGATTGACTTCATCCACATGCTGTTGCATAACTTTCCAAAGGTTGTGCAGAAAAGAAACAAGATTTGTCTTTTTAATTGGGCTGTAACACGGGCAGGTTGGCCCTTTTTTGCCCGTACCGATGCCAATACTACAGATGCGAGTGGATCCTCATCTAAAATATTAGCAAGGCTAAACTTTGCTGAGTTTGGTCTCTGACCTGGTCTTTGCTGGGTTGGGACACGGGCTGCAGGTGTCTCCTTTTCCTCCCAACATTTTTCCACTGGATAACACTGCCTGAGACCTTCTGCTGGTTTCATGGCATTCTCTTTGAAATAATACAATTTATATTAAAATGGTGTGGCTCTATGGAATGCCAACCCCAGTTACAAAGCTTTCATTAATCAACTTTTGGGTGATTTGAGATGATATTTAGGAGACTGTCTATCCCAGCAGTTAATTGGGTATTTCTAGTTTACAGGTGCTAGGAATCTTTCCTTTCAGTACTTGTTTTTCATTTTACAGGAAAGCAAGGGCAAACTTTACTATTACGTGTTAGTACGCTATTATACTACGCTAAGAATATTAGTTTAATTACCATAGTGCTATATGCACTGTTATGTATTATATGTATGAAACAGTAAAGCACCATCTGCATATGGAAATCTGCCTACCATCTAGGTGGTTTTTTTTGTTTAAAAAAATTACTTTCAGCCCCCAGAACCAAGATCTATGGTTTTAAAGAAACCTCTGCACAGATTAGCTGTCTTCAAGGAAATAATCCTCCCTTAACTAATGAATTCTGGCGTCCTTGATGTACAGGAGCTCGGTGTTGTATAAGGTGCTCTTTTTGTTATTAAACCAGGCCCCTGCTCCTTCGAAGAGCTGCTGTGGGTTTGTGCGCACAAATTCAGAAATAAATTGCGGTCAGCGTGTTGTTTGCAGGGTCGGACTTGCCTTTCGCACCCCGCTGAGGATGGAGTCTTTGCAGAGAAATTTCAGCAATGCATAATTCTCCTCCGTAAGCGGATTAAGACCTGAGTGGGTCTTGGGGAGCCTGGCACACCGACAGTGGCAGCGCTAAGCTTTTTTTCCTTGGGATCATTCAAGCGCTTCACGCGAGCCAGGAGGGAAAGTAATCAGCTTGCTGGGTGCTGCAGGAAAGACAAACCCATGGCCATGCTGGAGGGGGAAGGGCTTAACTCCTTGGTTTGGGTTTTCTGGCGTGAAAATGCTAACAGAGCCATTGAAATGCTGGGGAGAGGGGTGGTTTGCCTTTACTCCAAGTTCTCTGAAAGGGCTCTGGGTATCAATCTGCATCTGAGGTCTGGATGCCTCTGGAAAGCTGCAGCTTTTTGGGAGCATTGGGGGGGGGGTGTGATAAGACCATGGGTTCAACCACGCCATTCTTCCTATGACACTGTGTAAGAAGTGCTCGCCCTTCCTGCTACCGAATTGCTTTGGCAAAGAAATGGGGTAGAAAGTTGGGAATCTGTACTGACTGTTGGGTAGAACAACTGCCTTGGGTGTTTGGTGTAGATCATTCCCTCTTGGAGACAGTGTCTCGGAGACAAGCTAGCTCACGTACACAGCAAGACATCACCCAAAGCCAGTAGTTGTTGAGTTTCACTGAGCAATGTTTCCTAGGTAAAGATTTAACCAGTTCTTTTCTGGTGTTGGGGAAGAAGGAGAGCTCATCATCAAGACAGCAAAGAGAGCTCGTCATCATATGTGATGCCCTCACACATGCATGTCATTTGCTAGTGGTGCACAATATTGGCCAACTCCACTGAGGCGGTCATGGATAGTGCTGTTCTACAAAGGTGGTCCTCTTCTGCTGTAACAGATAATTTGATGCCAGGTCTCGCCTTCATTTTAGAAGTACCACATGATCTGGAGGGTAAAGACATGGGGTAAAACTTCAGGGCAATTTCATGAGGAATGAGGAATGACCATGTGGATGAGGCTTTTGTGTTGGGTCTTTTTGTGAAAGGTCCTCTGGACAGGAGAGAGGAGTGATGCTTTCTAGTTCATCTCCAAGCCCTACATGTTGCGTTGGCTGCTGATGCTAGTCTTAGAAGATGAAAGAGGTCTGCTCTCCCACATGGGGGCATTTTCCAGAGGAAAACGTGGCAAAGATAGTCTCTTCAGCTGATCCTGATAAACTGGAACAGAAGTCGTGGCTGACTCATTGCAGCTCAAGTCAAAAATGGACTCTACATGTGATTTTAGTAATCAAAATAGATGGGAAGGGGGATTTCTAACTCCATGAAGGGCTCTTCAGTAAATCTCCATGTGTCTGCCATAGACTACTTGCCTCACCAAAAGTTTGGAGGACATTGGTAGGAAAGGAAGACAATTATTGGCAGCAACTGTAATTAATTCTGTGTTCACATCCACACCCGGTACCGATAGAATACCTTAAACAAGAAACAAACTGATTCTGTGAGACCGTACGTTTGCTGTCCCCTGTAGGCTCCCTACTGGTGAGAGAGGTGGTGCCATCTTTCTTCCTCTTCTCTTATCAAAAGAGCAAGAGGGAGGAGGGCTTAAACAAGATCCAGAAGAACATCTCCAAGTGTTTGTTATTTATAATAGAAAAGAAGGGGGAAATCTGAGGACTGGATTGAGCTGTCTGTAGATGTACAGAGATATTGGTTGAAAGGAACCACCAAGGTTATCTCACTCCCCTGCCCGCTCAGAGCAGGACATTGCCAGCACAGGATCAGGTGAGCCATGGCTCTCTCTAACCAATTCCTGAAGTCCTCCAAGGATGGAGAGCCACCACCTCTCCGGGCAACCTGTGTCAATGTTGCATTAGCCTCCCGATGAAGAAGTTTTATCGTACCATCCCGTGTGAGCCTCTCAAGCAGCAACTTGTGGCCATTGCCCTTATTGAGGAACGTTGAAATCGAGCAAATCCAAGGGCTGGGAATACCATCGTAACTGAATAATATTTAACTAACAGGCTCCGCCACGCTGTTGATTCAAATGAAATAGGGTCGTGTATCTATCCTGTCTTAAATTACAACTCTTAATGTTTTGGAAGTACTCAGAACATTAATAGGCATTTCTGTTGGCTGTCTGAGAGCTGTGAAGGCTTAACATTTGGGAAGAGAGATGGGAGAAGGCCGCAGAGGAGCTGCAGAACGGGAGGAGATGAGCCCATGGGGGACACGGGCAGTTCTCGAGCTAATTACCTCTGGTGTGTTGTGGCAGTAGAGGGAGATGAGAGTGAGGAGGTCATTGCAGGAAAAAGCTGACTGTGGGGGAATGGTCCTTGTAAGGAGAAGAGGAGATCCCAGCTGAGGATGGAGGGTGTTGGCGCGTACATGTGGAGAAGCACATCCATGGACACATCCAGCAGATCATCTGCGCCCTTCCACTGCAGGTGGTTTGGCTTTAGGGAGTATTTTGTTCTGTCTCTGACCTCCTTTTCTTTCTACAGCTGCCTCCTACACAGACAGCTCTGATGATGAGACCTCCCCCCGAGACAAGCAGCAGAAGAACTCCAAAGGCAGCAGCGATTTCTGTGTGAAAAACATAAAGCAGGCAGAATTTGGGCGCCGAGAGATTGAAATTGCTGAACAAGGTAAATGGGGCGCGTTCCTCAAGCTCCACATTGTCCTAGTCTGTCTTGTGGGGTTCTTCCTTCCCCCAATTCCTCGTCTTGCGAGGTCCAGTATATTGGTGATTTCTCAACACCGTTCCTGTTAGAGATGGGAAAACTTTTATGGGATTTTGTGGGATGGAAAGGAGTTACAGGATTGTGCTGTGTAGCTCCAACCAACCAACTACTGAAGGACTACTCTGTACTCAGATGCATTTTGTTAAAATCAGTAGAAAAGATTAAATCCATCAAATAAATTAGACAACTTTGGTTTAGCATGATTGTCTCCACAGATCCGTAGCAAGGGCAGTGCGGTGTTTAGGTAGTTGGAGGGATGTTGGAGAGGCTGATCAGAGCAGTGAGTCCCAAGTCCTCCCCAGTCGGAAGCAGATTTTCCTCCAGCCTCACCCGGGCATTCGCAGGTAGAAATTTGAAAATGTGGTGATGCTACATCCTAAAGAGTAGGGAAAGACCTCAGAGGGTTATTGGGTCCTTTTCAGCCGTGCCGTGACTTATTTGATCCCTGCTCTCAAGGTTTTTGATTTTTTTGAAGCTGCCACAGCTTGCACAAATTCATAATCTTACCAGATAGGAGGGCGAGAAGTGATGCTGGCTGTTCCTGATGTGCTTCTCCCTCTTTCCGTCGCATTGATGGATTTATTTTTTTTTTATTTTGCCTTTCAGAAATGCCTGCGCTGATGGCTTTGAGGAAGAGAGCTCAGGGAGAGAAGCCACTGGCCGGGGCCAAGATCGTGGGCTGCACGCACATTACAGCGCAGACAGCTGTAAGACCCCCTCAAAAAACTCTAGAAAGGGATTTTACACTGCTTAGCCTCTAAAATAGACCCTGAGCTGTTAAAATATATATAAATATGTATAACATATATATATAAAAATATATAGACACACATACCCACACATATATATATAGGCTGCATATATGATATACTTTGAAGTTCTTGTTTTCATCCATTTAAAATTGTAAAACAAAAAAAAAGGAATCGCCAATTTTCTGTGCAACTCTCTAATGACCCTGATGCTGCTTAAAACCAGCTGCAAATACCCCCCAGAAGCTTTCCCATAAAGAGCGAATCAAAATCCCAGTTGTATATTGCTCCTTGCATTGTGCAAAGCTCTTTGCGTTGCTCTTTCTGATTTTTTTTTTTTTTAATCCAGGTCCTAATGGAGACTCTCGGTGCGTTGGGTGCGCAGTGCCGATGGGCTGCGTGCAACATCTACTCTACTCTTAATGAAGTGGCTGCTGCCCTTGCTGAGAGCGGTAGGAAACTTCGGCCTCTTTGTTCTTTCTGGTTTTAAAAAGATTTCTTACTGCCCCATCATGTTTAGCTCATTTACCACACCTTATAGTTTTTCCCTTCGTTCTCTTCAATTTAGAATAAACCTATCGGAGGTAAACAGCACAAGATCAATCCCTTCCCTTGCTCTGAAAATCTTAGAATGATTTTTCTCTGCAGTATAGAAGTACGTAGTACAACTGATGCTGGCACACATTATGAGCCATCAGGGCTGTGTGAACCTGAAGGTTGTTTTGCTAAGAGAAACAAAGCTAAATTTGACTTCAGTTCTATCAATTTGAGTCTTAACTTTGGCTAAAAGGGGTGAAAGAGAGAATTTTGGGGGCCTATAATTCACAAAACAGAAGCTGTCCATGTTGCTGCTGAACTGGGAGATGCCTTAATTCAAATCCTGTTTTACCTGGGTAAGGCCAGGGATTTTACTGGGAGAGTCGGGAGACCCAGAAGAAGCCAAACCCACTGGCTTGCCTGTTACCTGGTCTTGCTCGCTGAAGCTGAATGATAATTGCTCACGAGACAGAATAGATTCAAGTAAATTTGTGGCTAATGTGCCTAGCAGGAAGGTAGGACATCTATTCACAGCCAAAGCTTGATTTTGCAAATAAATGTTAATGTTGAGAGCGTGTTGCCCTCTCGTCTGGTGGCTAGAGTTTTTTCTTGGGGGAGAGGAAGAAATTAGGAAGGATAAAGCTGACTTCTATCTGCTGCCTTCAGTGTGTGTCTTCAATGTATATCTCTGAAGCTTCTTCTAGAAGGTACATGTTGAAAAGTCAGCCTGCAAGCAAGACTGCAGTGGTGTCGGGAGCCTGGTTCATCACGCGTGGACGTAGGGAGAGCCGATCCCCAAGGGATTTGCTAAGGCTGTGTTAGCACCCGTCTCCCTCTCTGTGCCAGGGTTCCCTGTCTTCGCCTGGAAAGGAGAATCCGAAGACGACTTCTGGTGGTGCATTGATCGCTGCGTCAACGTCGAAGGATGGCAGCCCAACATGGTGAGATGGGGCTGACTGTAAAATGCTCGGCACGTGTTGAAGCATGGCTAGCTCTCACCTAGAGAGAAGGAGGAGGGTTTGGTGCTGGTCTGTGTTTTCCTCCTGAATTTAGACCTAATTTAGCAGCAAAGGCTTGGTGCCAACACAGCTCTTACCTTCAGAGGGCTTTACAATTAACTACGCAATGCGGGAGATGAACTTACCTCAGTCTCACAGGCGTAAAGTCAGGGAGAAAGTGGGTTAAATGACTTTTGCGTGCGTACCTTGCCTACCAAGCAAGGTTTTGTTTAACTATTTTCTAAATAAGCATGGCTGCGTTAGTGCAAAGTTTATCGGGTGCTTAGTTTGCTTCCAGAGTAGCTTGTTACAGTTTAAACCAAACTCATTTCATCTAGCCAGTAAAAAAGGACTCAAAATCAGTATGTTCTGAAAAGGGCTTGCATCCATTTTACCGTCTTCGATTAAATTCACAGCTTTGGTTGATGTGATGTTTCTTATCTAGGCAAGGCTTCTGTCTCCGAACAAAAATTAGGTTTTGGGTGATGTCCTTACCGTATGAACACGAAACCTCACGTAGCCCAACTTCATACTTTGCTGGTTTATTCTGCCCTTGTTTCTAGGGAAAACAGAGAACCCTGAACTAGGTGAGCGGAATAATTTGCAGCTGTCAAATGTGCTGTTTTCATCATGCTTCCCGACAGGTTTTGAGCCCTGGAGCTTATGATCTAAATTAGATGAAAAGTAATCAAAGGTGGAAGATAGGCATGTATCTGTATTGTTTGTTTGCCAATATCAGCTTGTTTGAGGTCGTTTTTTTATCCCTTCCAGTTTACACCTGCTCACTTCCTCGCTGTCACCTTGAAAAAGAATTGTGAATGTCAAAATTCCACCCCCAAGCTACGAGTCTGAGTCTAGACACGATAGCTGCTTTCTTCTTCTTTTTGAGGAATAATTTCCCATCAAAAATGCCAGTAATTGAAGAAGTCAACATACCAGTATATGCATATTATGCTTTCCTAGGATCTCGTCAGACCTCTTGATTCTGCGACCTGTCTCAATCCATCAGTGTATTTTCAGACCTGCTTCTGAAGCACAGAAATTATTGCTGGGAAGCACCAAATGCCTCAGATCTAGCAGTTCCCAAAGATTTGCACGCCGGATTTTGGAGGTCCACATTTTAAGAGATAAGAAATAGGACGCTGGACACTGGGTGAAGAATGGGTGTTGAAAGGATCTTCTTCATGTGATTATTTTAGAAGAGATGAGCCAGCAAACTTGGCCAAAGAAGCAAGACAAAAGTAGCCTCTCCAGTCCTTCCAGTCTCAGGGCTGAAACAAGACGGACCTACTCTGCTCCCTGTGCTGATGGCAACTTTTCAGAGCATGCATCATCCTTTTCTCTTCTGTTCTCGAGAGTGAAAATTTCCCCTGATGTCCTGAATCAAGGAGATACATCCCCAGGTTGTTGGACTGAGCCTGAGCTGCTGGTTTCTTACCTGCTGCTCCTGGCAGCCCATCACCTTTGTATAAATCCAAATCTAATCTCTTTTCATTGAATTGTTAGAGTTGGAAGGGACCTTAAAGATGATCTAGTCCAAGCTGCCCCTGCCAGGAGCAGGGACGCCTTCCACTAGACCAGGTTGCTCAAAGCCCCGTCCAACCTGTCCTTGACCACCTCCAGGGATGGATCATCCACAGCTTCTCTGGGCAACCTGGGCCAGGGTCTCACCACCCTCAGAGTAAAGAGTTGTCTCTTGTCTTCTCTTCCAATCAACAAAATACCAACGATACCTTTCAGCATTGATGATTATCAGTGGCCGTGCAGTGCTTTGAAGATGTTTGGTGCAGTGCTGCATGCCATGGTGTGATCCAATGGGAAGTTCTCTCTCTGTGAAAAGTGATTTAGTAACACACCTATCTCTGTCCAGCAAGAAATAATCAATTTGGACTCTTGAAGAGTGTGGAGTAATTCAAAGCATGAGTATCCACCTTGTACTTGTTGATCCATCCAACTTGTACTTGTTGGTCCAAGATGAAGGTAGCGTGGAAATGCATCTCCATTTCCAGGCTTCTACATCTTTAAGCTCAATAAAGAGAAGTGCAATATCTATTTCTACCTAAGAAAAAGCAAAATGGGTCAAAGTAGTTCAGCAGCTTGCTGTAAGCCACGCTGACTTAATATCAGGGCTTGAAATACACCTGTTTAGCATTGCTTTGTTGGCCCTCACCAGTCCCATGTCCAGTAGGCACTGCAAGGTGTGATGGAGCTGACCTTGTACATCCCATGCAAATAAATAGGGATGTCTTTCAGCCCAAAAATCTGAATATTCCATGTTTGGGCTTCTGTGTGGCACTACTCCATGGGAACGGTTAGCCACAAATAATGAGAGTCTCCAAAAAAAAGACACATTGCGTTTTCTGATGGCAGCAGCAGACCTTTAGAGGAATGTTCTGTCTGGACAGGAATGGCTCAGAGGGTTTTTTCTGAAAAATACCGAACCTGCAGCACTGCGAGTTTTGTTTCCTTTGCAGCATAAGGTGATCTGCCACTGGGCCATTTCAATGCCGCCAACGACCGTGCCTTCCTGCCACCTCCTCGTGTTTTCAGCAGTCATTTTCTGTAGTGTGTTATTTTCAATCATGTTGTTGAGCTAATCCTAGCTAATTTTAATCAGCTCGTTCTTGGCAAGATCAGCCCCACGATGTCAGCTGTTGCCCCAACAGAGTTGGAAGGGGGGACAAGGTGGGACATTTGGAGGCAGCAGGATCTTAGATGGCTTTAAAGAGGTTGTAAAATGGCACCCTGAGACACCGGTTTCTTTCATGGAAGAGCCAGAGATTTTCTGCTGGAGAAAACATGAAATGGGAGGACTGAGGGAGCGAGAAGTCACAACCCTTCTGTGCAGAAAGCAACGTGAAATCGGTTACTTGGAGAGAAAAGCACTGTGAGAGAAACACCTACCAATGGGAAACAGATACACCAAATCAGTCAAAAATCAGAAAAATTCAGAGTGAGTACTGCTGTGGAGGAGCAGGACTAGATATCTCCCGGTGCTTGGGTCAGAGGATGGTCCCAACTCCGAAGAGATGGTCCCATCTCCCTGCAGGCATGGGGTGATAGGAAGATGTTTTTTACAGGCACGACCACTCCAGCACGCTCTGCTCCAAGATGGAAGTGCCAAAATGAAGAGGGAGGTTGATGAACCGCAGCCGGGAGCGTCGGTTTGCAGATCGTGCCTCTCGGTGGGCGTCAGGCAGCAGCACCGAGAGGCAGAGCAAGGCTCACATCTATAACGGCTGGTTTGCTGTACGAAAAATTCTTTGCACGTCAAATAAAGGCTTTTTTTTTTTCCGGAAAAAATCTGCCTGGGAAGAATTCGAATGAAGGCAGATAGCCTGTGTGAAGCTGAGAAAACTGCAGGAATATGGGGCACATGCCACGGGCTTTGCCGTTGGCTGTTCGGGGCTGCTACACAGAGGTGACCTTCCATCAAAAACGAGTTCCTCCATTGATTTGGTTTGGGGTTTTCTTTCATCCCCAGCCCTCCTAGGAAACAGGAAACCGCCAACCCCCAGAATTCTCTCTTAGAAAGAGGATTATGTGCCCTATTAAATGGAGATTAATGAAATGAAGACGTCCTGGGAGCCAGGCTGCTGAATTCCTACCTCGGCTGGCCCAGGAATGCTTCTCAGCCCACTTAACCCTTACCTGCCTCCGCTTCGCAGCCTGTGAATGGGAGGTGGATCTGGGGGTTCCCTGGAGACTCAAGGGTCAGGTCTGCGTGGAAGACTCTGGTAGGACACCACATCCTTCCCAGACATTTGTGGAGGAGCAGCTGCTACCCACAGCATTCACCTTCAGTGGAAGACCCTCCAATTTAGAGAGAAAAAGGTTGTGGTAGTACGTAGCATTCCAAGCAACCCTTTGCCCACGGGTGTTGGAGTGGTGGCTCCGTGCAGCCACCATGTCGTGTTGTGACAAAGCTCAGGAGCATCATCTTTGTGCTCGCAATGGGACTTCTGCTGCAGGAGCATGGTGGGAGTGTTCAGTTTTTCTGTGTGGCTGCAGATGCTGGTGGGAGAGCAGCAGACGCTTGCGGCAGAGGGTCCCTGCCGGGCTCCACCACTGGCCAACGAGCAGAGATGCTTCTCCCCAGGTTTGACACTTGCATTTTAGGACACCTGCAGGCCACACCAGTAGCTTAATAAGGGCTGGCTTGGCAGTCAGAAGTCTTGAACACTGGTGTAGGGAACATGCAAAGAGGAGGAGGAGGATGCAGTCGGAAGTCTTTGACGGTGTAGGGAATATGAAAAGAGGAGGAGGAGGAGGATGATGCAGTCAGAAGTCTTCGACGTTGGTGTATGGAATATGAAAAGAGGATAATGATGATGCTGTCAGAAGTCTTTGACGCTTTGACATTGGTGTAGGGAATACGCAAAGAGGATGATGGTGGTGATGATGATGATGCAGTCAGAAGTCTGATGTTGGCGTAGGAAATATGTAAAGATGATGATGATGATGATGATAGGGAAGATGCAAAGAGGAGGAGGTGGATGCAGTCAGAATTCTTTGGTGTTGATGTAGGGGACATGCAAAGAGGAGGATGATGATGATGATGCAGTCAGAAGTCTATGACGTTGGTGTAGGGAACATGCAAACAGGCTGATGAGGATGATAATAATAAATAATAATAATAATAATATGGGGCAATGTGCTCTTAGCCAGCCCAGCTAGCACAGGTCCTTGGCACTTCACCTGCCGCTCGGTGAAATCTGCTCCCTGGTTTTTCTTGAGTCTGAGTCTAATGGGGGTTGTCACACTTCCCACCTTGCTTGGGCACTGCTTGGCCACCAGGGTGGCAGGAGGACTCGGGGAAATGCACACGTTTGGGTTTTTTCCTTTTCTTGTATCTTTTGTACTGTCCCAGACACCTCTTCGTGGTGCCCCAGTGGGTCCCTCTTTGAAGCATTTAGAGCTCAGCACCTTCCTTGGGTTTGGCTGTGTGTTGAGATGTAGCAGGGGATGACCCAAAGAGGTTGGGACTGGGGCCACATTGATTACGAGGAAGGTGTGTAGGGCACAAACAACGAATCTCTTAATAAACTCCACTGGTTATCACGAGTACTGACATATTCTGTAATTATCAGAGGTTCTGTACTTACAGAGGTAAAAAATAGGCTTTGGCTTAAAGCCTTTGATCATCCTGGTGACACTATAGCACATCACAAAAATACCTGAATAACATCAACCATTGCAAAAGCATATCTGGATGTACGTGTTTGACTTTTAGCAGTCTTACGACTTTCATGTCCAAAGCCATTACCAGGTATTTCCATGTGCTGGATGATTATAACACCAGCAGAGAACAGACAAGCTCTTAGTCATTGCTTTTCACTGCAATTTTTAGATTTCTGTGACCAATTCGTTTTCACATCTGTCCTTTCCACGACACTTTTTCAAAGGGCACCTTTACTTGCTCATCTTTAATGTTTTTATTAAAGCAGTAAGTCTCTGGCTTTCTCCACTGCCCCGAAATGTGTCATTAGGAGGAAATGGGTGGCTCAGGAGACTTGTGATCTGATCAAGAGTTTTGCACTTCTGAGTTTGAGGTTCAAAGCCAGATGAAATGGGCAGAGACCCAAAGCTGTTGTCTAAAAGAGCCTCACTATTTTTAATACGCAGTGTTTTATGATGCAGCTGCATTATAATTGACATTAGTGGCTCTGCACCCTCCTCCTCCATCCTCCTCCTCCTTCATCCTCCTCCTCCTCCATCCTCCTCCTCCTCCATCCTCCTCCTCCTCCATACTCCTCTTCCTCCATCCTCCTTCTCCATCCTCCTCCTCCTCCATCCTCCTCCTCCATCATCCTCCTCCATCCTCCTCCTCCATCCTCCTCCTCCTTCATCATCCTCCTCATCCATCCTCCTCCTCCTCCATCCTCCTTCTCTTCCATCCTCCCTCTCCTCCATCCTCCTTCTCCTTCATCCTTCTCCTCCTCCATCCTCCTCCCTCCTCCATTAGCAGTCATATTAGAAAAGCTGATGACTGTGTACGGTTCAAAGGCTTCTCCCTCTGTGCTCTGGGAGGTGGGGATAGAGGAGCATCCACAGCACTTCTCCGTGTTTCCCCTGGTCTCATAAACATCAAGGTCTGTCGCGTTTGTCTGACCTGTTGCCTTTCCAGCACAACATCGATGAAGCAGCACTCCTGTGTGGAATAGTCAAGCAGAGTAATCTCAGCTAAGCTGTCAAGATGTGGTATTTGAGATGCCAAAACATGGGCTTGATTAGGAATGATTTGCATATGTCATTTATCCCTTGTACCTTTTTGGGGTCAGCAGGCCTTACTGGATCTTCAGAGCGATGACTTTGTGGTTATTTTTATTACAGATCTTGGATGATGGAGGAGATCTGACTCACTGGATTTACAAGAAATATCCCAACATGTTTAAGAAGATCAAGGGGATCGTGGAGGAGAGCGTGACTGGTGTCCACAGGTAACGGGACAGGCTGGACTGTGAGCACGGAGGTGTTGGATCTTCTGCCTCAGGACACTGGTAGCAAAAGATCCCCAAACTGTAAGGTGCCACAGACTCAGCGAATGTTGAACTTCCTAATGCATGGTCTGTGGTTTTCCTGCAGCTTGGGCTTGGCTTTTCCATAAGAGCTGTTTTAAATCTCTCATATAGTGAAAGCAACTTGGAACTACTGCTCTGAATTTCAGACGAGGGTGGAAGCACCTACTGACCATTGCGCAGGTGGAAAGTGTGCACAAGGTCTTGTTTTTCTGCCTGGGAAGTAGGGGCAATGGTTATCTCGCCTCATTTTGCAGGTGAAAAAAGGAAGGGGTGAAGGTGTCGCACAGGAAGGGCTGGGCTTTGGAGAAAGCCAAAAGCGTAGTCCTAAACTAAATCTATGGGCAGAAGTGAGATTTGGGAAGAGGAAATGAGTCTCTAGCTGGGGGTGGGAGCCCAGAAAGGGAGAACCACAGAGATACAGCCGTATAATTGAGTGACATCCATCAGTCTACAGCGGAAGCAGAACTAGGATGAGAGAAGTGGCTCCCAGGGTTAGGAGAGGTGTCAGAGGTGCTTTTCCAGTGGCGTTCATCGTATCACAGGTGACAGAAAATAGGGGACTGAGGGGGACAAGCAGCAGTCTCTGCTTATTTCTTTATTTTTTCAGGGAGAAAGGCTTGGCTGCAGCTCTTGGAGGTGGCTGAGAGCCTGGCCAGAGGTGCAGGCAGCCCTCAAAACAGGGAAACGAAATATTTGAAACAAGGAAGCAACCGATTCAGGTTTGCAGGCAGTGGGGTCAAGAAAAGGACCTGATAATATTTTTAGCATCGGGAATCGTTCCAAATATGGGCAAAAGAGATGTGCAAGAACAAAGCAGTATTAAAAACTGTCCCCCGCAGGCTCATGCCAGGAGCAAGGCTGTTTTCTGAGGTTGGTGGTATCGATGCATGCGTGCGGGGAACGCGTGCCCCTTACCTGCAGGGGACTGGCAGCGTGGGGACTGAGGCTCCCCAGATGACAAAGTGAGCGTGAGGAGAAATGTGGAGGTTGTCTGTAGAGACTGACTGAGGGAGCAGGTTCTCCTCCCCAAGGTCTGGAGCAGGGAGGTGATTTTCAGATTCTCTTCATAGCTGTAGTGTATCATTTAGATTGATTTTTAGCGTTTTTGCTGCTCCTGCTCTCAGAAGTAGGAGGTCGGGTCGATGTCTTCCCCACCCTAGTTGCTTCTTGAACTACATCTCGGTGATTATGCTCTTACTGCTGTTCAAATGGGTGTTTTGCTGCAGGTGTTGATCGCAGCAGCTTCACGTTTCTGTGGATGTTACTCTTCTGTGGCCACTCCTATTTGTCTTTAGCTGTAAAAGCTTGAGGAATTACAGGAGCTCTCATCTTATGTTATCTGAAGCAAGATTTGGGGGCTTTGTCCTTTGAAGACATCAGAGGACGGTTGTAGTATCAACAGATAGGAGGCACACGGGGTCTAGAGCACCTTCTGAACTGCTATTTGACATTTTCATGAAATGCCTCTTCCAACCTCATAGTTCCTCAGTAGAGGAGGAAAACGGATACAAACATCTGTGGAAGGAAGAGTGCTATTTCTCCTCCTGAAATGAGGAGCTCCTATTAAGAGGTTATCTTTGACCTTCCAGATCTCTACTGCTCACTCCAGCAAAACAAGGACCTCGAGAACACACAACAGTAGAGTGTAGGGAAACATTTTTGCATTGATCATCTCTTTCTTCCCACATTTGTAACAGGCTGTACCAGTTGTCCAAAGCGGGGAAGCTCTGCGTCCCAGCCATGAATGTCAACGACTCGGTTACAAAGCAGAAGTTTGACAACCTGTACTGCTGCAGAGAGTCCATCCTGGATGGGTAGGTACATGGGCACCCAAACGGGGCTGTGTCCCTTGCTCGGGTTGTGTCGGACCCAACAGGGAACTGCGTCCATGTGTCTGTCCTACCTGCCACTTTAGATCATTTTAGATCAACTGATGTGTCAGAGGAGAACAAAGACCCTTTATTACCCCTGGTCCATCCTGTTTGTATCATAGATGAGAATCTGCAAAGCATTTTGAGACAGCAGCTATGTCTCTACAGGTCAGAAGGTCCTACAACTTATTTGTACAATTGTGTGTAAAGCTCTACAAACATGCACACCAGAAAACAAACTTTGAATTTTGTGTTTGTAGAAGAATGATCTTGCAGCAAAGACCTTAGCATCTCTAGAAGTCTGGATTCAGTATTTTTAACCCAGCTACACGTATGAATGGGGCACATCACCTGAATTCTGCTTATGCTCCTCTTCTTGTGGAAAGCAGGTCTTCTCTTTTCCTGGAGTGTCTGGAAGACGCATCAGATATTTTATAAGCCATAGTGATATAAGGCACTTCTCAACGCCCTTCAAGGGAGCTTACCGAGCCTTTGTGCTCTCAGGGTGATGTTGCCCTTCCATGTGTGTAGGGGACTCGCGTGCATTTTCCCTTGTCGGTGAGCGTGACTGGAGCTGTGCTCAAGCCCTGCAGCTCCTCATACTCCTGCGTGAGGACTTCAGAAGTCCTCACATACGGCTACAATGCTCCTTCCCGTCCCTCTTACCTTTGTGGCATCAGGATAAAACCCATCTGTGTCTGTTGCCTGTGGGAGAGTCAACCAGTTGCTTCATCACAACATTTTTTGCCTTTCTAGGGTTTTTTTTATCCTCTCCTGTGAATATACAGTAAACAGAAAGAAAGAAAACAGAAGAGGTTGTGGTTAGACCAAGACTTTATCCCATAACAGTTGTGTGTCCAAAGTGTAGACTTGAGTCTGAGGATTAAACCCAGTCCTTCAGCTGAGCATAATAAATAGGTGCAGAAGGTGGGAATGACAGGGCTGATGACTCCTTTGTCCACCTCTTCCCACCCTGGTCCTGCAGGATTTACAGCCACATGCCACCCAAGCAAGCAGGAGAGTGTTTGCTTCCCTCTGTGCTCCCTCCTCCCCAAAATCCCAGCAGGCAGACTGTGGGACTGGGACCAGCTCTGCAGCATCCTGATGGTGCTGTACTTTTTAGGATCGGACGGGAATCAATCGCTGACGGATACGTGGGCACCGGGAACATGATGTATCTTCTGAGACTGTTGGTCTTGAGATGCAGTGCAAAATACTTGAAGTTGTGATCTAGAGAGGGTGTAAATCTCAGTGATCTGGTTTTTTTTCTCTCTCTCTCTCTCTTTTTTTAATTTATTCTGAGGGAATTGGGTGACCGTGTCCCCACCACCTCCACCGCCAAATTTTGTCAAAGCCAAGTGATATTAGGACAAGTTTTATTCTTACAGCAGATGGGTGGACTGTGACATATTGCATCTGGTAGTGGTCCCAGCAGACAAGTAAGCACAGAAGCAAGGACAAATTTGACTTTCCGGACTGGCATTCATGCTGATGACTACCAGATAAAAGATCGCCTGCTCTGTGCCAGGTAGCTGTGGTGCGGAGGAGGAACCCTCCATGGAGAAGACAGCCTGCTTCAAGAGAAAAGGCTTTTTTCATGTTGATAACTTGGTGTGGCTTAAAGTTTAAACAAGTCTCAAGATCTGCAGTTCACAGTTCCTTGCTGACGTAGAAATGTCTCATTCTGTTTAATCAAAGTCCATCTGGCAGAGCTATTGGTGTTCAGCTGTGCTACCGCTGCCTTCAGTTTAGTAGCACCAGAGGTTCTCAGAGACCCAAAGCAGACTTCCCTGTTGATCATGGTGTCTCCTCTAACATCTTTTCCCAAATCTTTGGGGGATTCATAGTAGAGCACCTCATTCGTCACCTCAGCTTTGAAGTGGTCTTCCTGGTCATCTTGACCAGGAGAAGTGAAGAAGATTCATGTCTGTAAAACCTGTGCGTCCAAACACTGGGGCATGAAGATGATCTTTAAAATGTGTCCAAGTGCGATGTGAGTTAGGGAACCACCAAATGTGCTTCCCTGGGTGATCTGCTACAGGTGCACTTTCTTCCCCACATTTCCATCACATGTTGTTCTAAAAGACTAAATTGTGGGCTCCTTGTCAAGTCAAGCAGTGATGGTATCTGGCTCTTCACTGCCAAGATGTTTTATTACAAGAGCTGGAACCTGACACTGAAGACTCCCAGTGGTTTCTTGCCCTTCCTGCCCATCAAAACTGGAAAAGTTCAATTAAAATCATCAGCTGGTCACCAAAATACGTACACTCTGCCAAGTTGTGATGAGGAGCAGCATACTCCAACATGCAATGTGCTGCTAACTGGGCTTTGCTAGAAGTAATAACGGGAAAAATGAGGGTGGTGAGACACTGGCTCAGGTTGCCCAGAGAAGCTGTGGCTGCCCCATCCCTGGAGGTGTTCAAGGCCAGGTTGGACGGGGCTTGGAGCAACCTGGTCTAGTTGAAGATGTCCCTGCTCATGGCAAGGGGTTGGACTAGATGGCCTTTAAAGGTTCCTTCCAACCCAAACCATTCCATGATTCTATGGAAACATCTTGCTGAAGTAGTTCTAACTAAGTAGCCCTTCCTTCTTTATTATGGCCGTGTCTCTGCTCTGTGGTCACAGGGTTCAAGGCGCACAAGGCAGGCTCTGTCGTAGGGGTTGGCTGCCCCGTGAAGAATTGCCCCCAGATTTTGAGTGTCCGAGGACACAAGTTTTAGCTCCGTGCCCCATGCGTAGCAGATGCTATCAGTGGCTGAGAAATGTTAAAATCTTTAAAATCTCCTTTGTCGTCTTGTGTTCAGTTGTGATGGATGATGGACCTCATGGGGAGGTAAGTTGGGATTTGGGTTAAGTCTGGCCCAGGCGTCTGAAACTGGGCCAAGGGAAATCTGAGCAGAGGTGCAATTAAATCTGCTGTGGTTTTTATCTAAATTCTTTTGGAAATGTAAGGGAATTTCACCTTCCCTGCACTGCTAACCTATTTACTCGTGTGCTAAAAATAGCCTGTAATGTAGGACACTCTTAGGGAGAAACCAGAAGGAAACAGAGTGGAAGGGAGAGCTTTATTTGTGGAGAGCACTGGGATTCTGGCAATGAATTACCACTTTTTGGCTCCTTCTGTAGTTATTTCTGTGGGGTATTTTGACTTTAAAAAAAAAAATGAAGAAAAAAAATATTTTTGGAAAAGATTTTAAATATTTCTGGAGTACCAAAACAAAGGGATCCAACAAAAAAACCCCCCAAAACCAAAAAAACCCCACCAAACAACAAAAAAGGGATCCAAACCCCAATCCTTCCTCTTTGTTGCGTTTCCCTGGTAGTGCCCACCCTTACCAAAGGAAAAAGTCGTTTTTTAGGTGCCCTTTGGGTCCTCTCTGCACCCAGAATTGCTGTGTGTCCTCAAGGCTACAGGATACAACCATGGTGTTTAGGAGGATCAGACTGAGGAGGACCACTGTGCTTCCCAGCATCGTCAGTGGAATAGACCTTACTGCTGGCCTTTAATTGTGTTTTTTCTTTTTCCTTAGCCTTAAAAGGACAACGGACATGATGTTTGGTGGAAAGCAAGTGGTGGTTTGTGGCTACGGGGAGGTAAGGGGTTCATATTTTACATGTGGGTGCCGCACGTACAATCAGCGCATCCTTTGCATGGCTTTATCCGATGGGGCTTTTCTGTCCTCGTGGCTTTTCTCTGCATCTGCAGATGTATCTTCAAACCTGACGGGTTTGCCAAAACTGAAGATTTTCTTGATTTCCAGTATATTTCTTTAGTATTAAAAATACCAAACCTGAATCTTAAAATACATGTGTTAAATATTCCGAATATCTTTCATATCTGACCATTTAAATGTTCAGGTGTGAGTATATTGTATATTAATATTATATTTATATATTGTATTTATATACTATATTCATATATATTATATTCTATTTAAAACATTAAAATATTCAGAGGCTGGGTTCTGCAGATGTACTGTGCAGCCGCAGCGTTGCATGCTGAAGCGTGGTCAAGAAAGAGAAGTTAATCTTGACCTACCCCTGTGCTTTCACCCCCAAACGGAGGAATCCTCTCTCGAGGCAAGACTGGGGTATTCGCCCTTCGGCAGTTCTTGTCAGGACCAGTTAACACCAGTTATGGTGGGCTGTGCTGTGGGTGCCTTACTGGGACTTTTCTTTTTTTTTTCCAAAGAACTGAAATGGCATAATTTTCTCACCTGTAATGGCATTTTTTGGGAAGCCTTGGTCATTTAACCATTGCCCTGAATTCCCCTGCAAGCTGCACCGTATGTGTTGTGTAAAGGTTAAAGCTCGTTAACCCTTGGAGAGTAAACCATTAAACTTCCTAAATAGAGTAAAGGTTACAAGACACTCTTAAGCTTTCCCTGGGATAAGTGTAATCTCTCGTTATCATGGTGCTTTCTAGATACCAGGATGTTTGGGTGGGAAAAAGAACTCCCTGGGACCAAAACAGCACTCATATTTTTTAGTGCCTCTCTTAGCTGAGCTGGACCCGACTCAGGTCCCACATTACTCCAAATCCAGGAATTTCATGCACCCAAAAATTGAGTATATGCGACCAGAGTTGCTAAGGGGGCTCCAAAGGTCCCTGGGCGCTGCAGAAGAGATGCCTGGGGTTGTACAGCCCCCGTAAGCTTCCCGGGGCCGAATCAATGCTCGGTGTCTCCCGAGCTCTCAGTGTCTCACTCTTCCTCTGTGCTCTTCTCCTTCCCCAGGTTGGAAAGGGCTGCTGTGCTGCTTTGAAGGCCATGGGCTCCATAGTGTACGTGACAGAGATCGATCCGATCTGTGCCCTCCAGGCCTGGTAAGCAGTCCCACGGAGCCCAGCTGCTTCTTTAGGCTTTTTTTTTTTCCCCTCGGGGAAACCACAGCTCAGCAGTGGTCCCTCCAGAGAGGGATGCTGGTGAGGGGTTCATGGATTCTCTGCAGCCTCAGAGGGATCCACAGCTCTTTCCTTCAGCCAGGAAAGGGTTCCTGCAGTAAAGCATCACCCACTTGATCTGTCTCCCACGTGCCAGCTTGCATAATCATAACCACAGTGGCCAAGAGTTTAACAATATGGCTTGAAAGAGTTTAACGATACGGCTTGAAAGGGTGTTGAGAGTCAACTGCGACCTCTGGAGAACAACCTCGGGCTTTCCTGTGCTGTGCACACACCTCACCCAAGGAGTATTTTGGTTTCTTTGATCACTTGCCCCTCACAAACCTCTCCTCGCTAGCGCCGGTACCAACGCAGGGCTGAAAGCACACAGCTCTCCCCTCGCACAGGCACACTGCAATTGTATCCAACCTCATTTCCTCCAGGAAAAGGTTGTTTTGGTGCTGAGATGCTGCTTCTGCATCCCAAGGTGCAAGATGGGACGTGGCTATGAAAGCAGAGTCCCAAAACCACCCGGAGCCTTAAACCCACAGCCTCTTCCTAACAGCAAGCTTTCAAAGGGCTATTGCGGTGAGGAAAACTAATGAGCCCTGCTTAATTAGCAGAGCTGATCAACTTTTGGTTTGCTTTGCAGCCTTCACAAGTGGCACATCCAGCAGGCACATCCTTAATGGTGAATTTGGTCATTTGCAGCTGTCCCTGCCCTGACTCTGCACAAGGCAACACCATACGGCCCTTCTCATAGGGAGTTTGCAGTGGGGAAAAAACCAAAACCAACAGTAAATGGGACATACACCAGAAAAAAATTACTTTTTTTTTACCGTAACTACGATTTTGCAGCTTGTGAGAGTCACAGAAGTAAGTTCTCGGGAGGACTGTCAACAAATCCTAAAAAAAATCCTGCCCTTGTTCTCCGATGCACTGAATACACCTTGCTGGGTGAAGTCAGGAAAGACTTGCTGAGTGCTCAGCACTTCTAAAGATCGCGTAGGTGCCTAAATATGGATTGCGAAGTTAATGATAGACATCTGTGGGTTTGGGGTGTTTTGCTGTGTTTTTTTTTAAGATGATCTAAATCCATATCAGAAAGGATTCTGCAGCAGGAGGGCATATCTGCATCTTCTGGATGTACTTTTCAGGAGTAGCAGCTTTAAAAAAGCCGTCTCGATCGAAAATTGAGATTCAGACATCTAGAGGCCTCGACAGAAAATGTGGAACCCCCCCAAATCTCTTTTCAGTTCTCCCACAACAGGCCCAAATCCTCCAGGTTGACTCCAGAAACTGTCCTAGTGGCTTGGCGTACATGGCCCTTAGTACGCTGCCTTGCTGTTTTCCAGTCTCCAGCATTAGAAAGATAAAATGAGTATCTGAGAATCACTTGATGGGGTTTTCTCCCCTATTTTTGGTATATTTTTGCTGCTTCTCAGACTATTTCCCCCCCTCCTCTCCTCTTAGCATGGATGGATTCCGGCTCGTGAAACTCAATGAAGTCATCAGACAAGTTGACATCGTCATCACCTGCACAGGTACGTGATCCCCAAGGCGAGAGGATGAGTCGTCAGGGATGCACACCCCATCATCAAGTCTGTCTTTTTCCAAAGGAAAGGGCAAAAAGACAGGGAAAGTGAACATGGTGAGACACTGGCCCAGGTTGCTCAGAGAGGTGGTGGATGCCCCATCCCTGGAAACATTCCAGGTCAGGTTGGACGGGGCTCTGAGCAACCTGATCTAGTTGAAGATGTCCCTGCTCATGGCAGGGGGTTGGACTAGATGGTCTTTAAAGGGATCTTCCAACCCAAACCATTCTGTGATTCTATGATTTACTATGGATATTGCTGTCTGGCAGGCAACAAGAATGTGGTGACCAGGGAACACCTGGACCGGATGAAGAACAGCTGCATCGTCTGCAACATGGGGCACTCCAACACCGAGATCGACGTGGTGAGCACAGGGATGTGCGTCAGGCCCAGGGACAGCTTGGGGTGGGATGATGGTGCTTTCAGGGCCCTTTGGCACCTGTGTCTGACCCCTGGTGCTTTAGCAAGCACCTGGGAGGAGATAACATAATCCGTTGCTCCCCGTGTCTCACCAGACACTCAGACATGCCGTCGTCACTCCTGCGATCCCAAAAGATGCCAGCAGGCCAGATAAACGCCTTCAGCTTCCAGCGTAGTGTCTGGTATCCACCAGCCTCAATCCTTCCCCTAGAGTCAGTGAATCTCCCCTTCCAGCCCAGTCCCTCTGCTTTCGTGTTACTATACCATTAAGACCCAGCTGAAAGTTCAGCTTGGTGCAACACAACACACTCAACCCCACTGCGCTGTACCAAACAGCACTGAAATCTGCTCGTCTGTGCTTAGAGATGGGTAGATGCTTAGAAAAACAAGAGAGTCTTGTCTGAAGGTCAGCGGAGAATCATTCCCCCACATCCACGGGTTTAAAGCCATTTTCTGTGCTGGAAAGAAGTGACTGCAGCCATGCAGAGTTCAGTTGGTGACCATGAATCCTCTTCAGCCAGAGGAGCTTGAATAATTGTTGTTGCTGGACCTTTGATGTATTGTAATCATAAAAATAGTTGCAGGTTATGATTCATAAAGGTTTCATTGGTCTGGGACTGTGACTGGGCCCAAAGAAAACTGTAAGCCCAGGACAATGTCAGCAAGTTGCTTCCTTTTTTCCTTCCTATTATGTAGCTTCTGGGTTTTGATCTTTTGCCAGTGCTTTAACTATTTTCACGCTGTGTTTCAGGCAAGCCTGCGTACACCCGAGCTGACCTGGGAGAGGGTGAGGTCCCAGGTGGACCATGTCATCTGGCCAGATGGGAAAAGAATAGTCCTTCTGGCGGAGGTGAGTTGCAGGCAAAGGAGCAGGAATTGCAACCTGTTCTCTGCTTGTGGAGGAAGAAATCAAGGGCTGGATGAGCGATGGAGCCAAAGTGCATTCAGAAATTGCCTCCTTGGGCCTCAGCAGCTCAACGGTCCCTCTGGTTGAAAGGTTTGGTGTAACCCTGTTTTGGCCCATGAGTTACTGGAACGCAGAAAAGCTCCTGTGTTTTTCTTTGTCCCACTCCATGGTATCTCCCACAGGGTATTTTATCAGATTTTTCACTTCTAAATGGTTTTACTGAGTTACAAGGGCAACCAATATCTTGGGATTCAAGTGCATGTGATAAATGATGATTCATCCCAGACGAGATGCATTTCACTGGTGGTTCTTGTACCTTCTGTAGGGTTGTAAATTGGTTTTGGTGCCGTGTTGAGATAACGACCAGTTTTTGCTTCCCAGGGCCGCCTGCTGAACCTGAGCTGCTCCACCGTCCCCACCTTTGTCTTGTCCATCACTGCCACCACGCAGGCGAGTAGGGTTTGGGCTGAGCCAAATGCAGCGTCTCGCTCCATAGCGGGCAGCAGTTACTTACCTAAATGTCTTCTCCATCCAGGCTTTGGCTTTGATAGAGCTGTATAACGCTCCCGAAGGCCGCTACAAGCAAGATGTGTACTTGCTGCCTAAGAAAATGGGTAAAGATGTAGTTATTGTCTTCTTTTTGAGGTTGAACAGATGGGAGGTTTTGCTTGGCTGGGCTGAGGACGACAGGGCATTGCAGCCTCCTGGGCTCTCCTGTTTGCCTCTCTGCCAAGCTCAGGGTCTTCCAGCAAGTTCTTCCCGCTGTGTCTGGGCTCTTTGCTAGATTGGATGCGTTGTTTCCCCATCCCAGCTGGGGAAGACAGGCTGACGTGCTTAGCCAACTGCAGGAGTCCGTCCGTGCTGATGCAGGGGATTTTCATGTACGGCTTCTGCCAGCAGAGCTGCCTTCGTTGGCTGCGAAGGTGCGTAGTCCCTGACCAACAGCTCTGCCAGCAGAACCCCCTCCTGAGGACACAAGTTATACTGACCATGCTTTTGCTGTAGAACTGGTCTTTTTTTGGTGTTAATTGTATTTTTTGAGACCAGGTGCAGCTTGTCCCTAGCTTGAGCGTTAGGTGTCACCTACCAGAAATGTCCAGTGGCTCCTGCCTCAGTAGAGCATCCAAGCTTGCCCAAGAGTATGGTGTAATGCGGCAGCAGACCCAAGAGTCCTGCTAGAAGGGTATTTCAGAGAAAGGTTTTCCCCTCTAACTCAACATAGATGAGGGCCTTGGTTTTCCCCATTCAGGGGAAATTTAGCAGCAAAGGCGTGAGGAGCAATGCCTTTCCCAGCTGGGGCTTTAGGGACCTGGTGCACAGCAGGAGGGGACTCGTTGCCTTCCCTTTACCATACTAACAAGGCTTGAAATCGTTTCAGACGAGTACGTGGCAAGCCTTCACCTCCCAACGTTCGATGCCCACCTGACAGAACTAACGGATGAACAAGCAAAATACTTGGGACTGAATAAGAACGGACCTTTCAAACCAAACTACTACAGGTGCTGCTCCTCTACCTCTCTCTTTCTCCTGCCATGAGTGTAGGGTATGCGTGCAGGGTGGGCAGAGGGGACGGGCTTTAGTCCCACAGGTCCCCTGAGAAGATCTCACAGGCTTTCTGGTAATTCCCATCGCCACGTAGAAAATGGTCCAGCTGGGAAGGGGACGGCGCGGTTGGAGCTGTGACGCAGAGCGCTTGGCAGGACACGAGCCCTTTGTATCTGACAGCAGCTGTCACCCAGACAAGTGGCAAATGGCAGAGCGATGCCATCCAGCCAACTCAGATGACAGCTTTATTTTTAAATTTTGACGAAGGATGAGATGGTGCAGAGTAGTGTCGGCCCCTCGTGCCGGGGGCTGCTCGAGCGGGCTTGGCACAATGGCTCTCCCAAAAATAATAATAATTATTAATATGAGCCCCTGGATCTCTTCCCTTTCCAGGCTTATGTTTGTAGCCAACACTGCAACGCATTTTTTTACCATGAAAATGAAATGGCTTTGCACACACAGAGATCAGCTTGTGAGGGGTTGAAGCCCTGATCCTTTTCTTGCAGGAAAAGGCATTTTCTTGGCATGCAGGTCGTGCGAGAGCAATGCCACACCAAAATGCTCCAGTTCTGGAGTTTAGTGGGTTTTACCAGATCCTGAGCTTTTTTTCCCCTGCCCTGTGTTATGTGCAAAATTATGGTGCTGCCACATGGCCATGCCCTCCCATGGGAGGGCATGAATTTCCTCCAGTTCAGTTTTCTTTGCCCCGTTTCAGTGTCTGGCTGTAGTCCCGACCTTGTGGGGAGCGTGGTTTGCCCCATGCACAGAGAAGTCAGGATAAGTAGAGGGTCATGGCAAATTCACAGAATCACAGAATCCCCCAGGGTTGGCAGGGACCTCTGGAGATCATCTAGTCCAACCCCCCTGCCAGAGCAGGGTCACCCAGAGCAGGTTGCACAGGACGGCGTCCAGGCAGGTTTGGAATGTCCCCAAAGTCAGCAACTCTGCCACCTCTCTGGGCAGCCTGTTCCAGTGCTCTGCTGCCCTCAAAGGAAAGAAGTTCCTCCTCATGTTTAGTTGGAACTTCCTCTGTTCAAGTTTGTGCCTGTTCCCTCTTGTCCTATCACTGGGCACCACTGCAAAAAGACTGGTGCCATCCTCCCGGCACCCTCCCTTTAAATTCCTTGCATTGAGGGAGAGCCACAACAGCTCAAACATCCCCTGTGCACCGTGGGGTGGAGATGTACTCGAACAGCTTTGGCTTGGTGTCCTGCAGGAATTTATACAAAAGGCAAAGAGTCTTCTCCAAAGTTCCCTATTTTGGTGTGTCGAAGCACAGGACAGGAGGTGAGAGGAGATCTCCAGGTGCACGTAGCCTCTTTTTCTGGATGTAACAGACAACTAGACTTCATCCCCATGCAGCTCAACAGCTTGCTTTGTTAAAGCAAGCACCTGTCTCTCCTTACATATGGCTTCATTTGTGATATGATTAATCTGCTTTTGGTTCCCAGCCTAACAGAAGCCTTCCTGATAAATTCAGCCGGTTTGAGTCAGGCTTTGCAGTTCAAGGCATTTGCTCTTGTACCTTCAGTGCATCCTCCCCGGTTTCTGAGCTGATGTTGCCACAAACCAGTGGGACTCGGTCCCCGCGTCAATAGGGCACCGTTGAATTTTCCCCTTCCCGCACTCGAAGCCAAAGGCAGCCATCAAGCAGTGAAGGCAGGCGGCTGAATATAATGTGGTATTTGTGGGGGAGGAGATGAGGACTGAGTCCCTTTCTAAACCTTTTCTTTTCTTGGTGTCTACCCCTTCCATAATACACCGTCTTGGTGCTGGGGGAGCTTTGTGTCTTCCCCAGGAGCTCACCAAAACCTCGTTTTCTCTTCTTTTCCCCAGATATTAAGTTCCTGCCGCTGTATCCCAGAGAATCGCGAGGAACAAGAACCCAAGTCTTTTCTCAACTACTGTACAGGATGAAACAGCGCAAGCTTCCTAAGTTAGAGCCGGGCTTGCTCACATAGTAGACAGTGTGTTTAGGTTATTTATTTATTAAATTAGAATACTCTACATGCGGCCTCTGCCACTGGTGTTCGTACTGCCGTGGGACTGGGAGACGGTGGATTTCTTTCTGTTTGTTTCATTTTTCTCTTCGGGTTGTTCTTTTTCGGGGCTGGGAGGATGGGGGAGGCGAGGAAGAAGCCGGTGGAATGGAATCGCTGCGATGTACTTGGAACAGTCCGTTATCACCGTTCATCCGACGCACATGACAGGAGCCGCAGGATCCGACTTCGAGGTCGCACATTGCTTTTGGTTTCCTTCACATCCCAGTGCTTCTTCCAGCAGAGCAGGAACCCGGCAGCCGTGAGAGACGGCCAGAGGGCAGCTGGGTTTGCATTTCTCATGCCATTTGACAACACAGCTAAAAACCTCGTTTGCTCCAGGCGCTGTCAACCAGCCGGGTGCCGCCTTGGCAGCGAAGTGGTAAATCTCGCCGGTGATCGCTGGAGAAACCTCTCATAATTCTGCCGAACTGCCTGAGGGACGGTTCTGCCAGCAAGTCGGTGAACTTCGCCTTAGCACTGCTGAAAGCTGTAACGAAGGGCCCGGTCGTTAGTGTGAGCCAGGGATAGCCCCTAGCGTGTGGTAGGAGCTGGGAGGGCAGAGCAGTGCCCACTCGGAGGCAGACATGGTGACGGTGGGGTAGGACCCAACACCGGTCCCTTCATCACAGCTCCGCAGTATTTTCCTGCTGCTTACGTTATGAGTGCCAACCTCCTACGGTTCAACCAAAGTCATATTCCTGGTGGGGCTACGGGGCAGCCTTGCGTGCCTGCGCTGGTGGAAGAGCCTTGCAGCCTCGCCGACAACTGCTGCTCATGTGTCGGGGAGCTCTTCCAAACGCAAGCGGAGCTCGTCGGCCATCCCAGCTGGGAGGACCCTTGTCCACGCAAGGTCTTTCTACAGCTGAATTTCAATCCTCATTGGAAATCTTTGGAGTTTTATTTTCTAGTAATATTTGTATGATAAAATCTGGAAATCCCCTTTGAGTGTATGAGATGTATGCCGGAGTAATCCCCACCCTGATTTTGTGCACGGGGAAGAGTTTAGCATCAGTAAAACCCTTCAGTCACCTCAAATCTTGATGCATCAGAGCCAATGGAGAACAAATTTGCCATAGTTACTTGTTTTAGCCCAGGATGTCCCACCTGAATGCTGCGGACAGCATGGCACGCTTACCAAGGTGACTTTCCAAGTCTCCATGTCTCATCAGAGTCACTTTTATGGTTCACATGGAGAACATGGTCCTTCTAAAATAAAATTGCCTGACCCCATGAGCACAGAAGCCTTTATCCTGTGGTTGCTGCTTTGGTACCCAAGTCCCTCATCAGCTACAGATTCTTGTTTTGTCCTCACGGACTTCTTTGCCATCATGAAAAAACACTTTTGTGGCAGCTCGTTCACGCACAAGAAAGGAAAAACTGTGGAATTATGGTCTCGGCGGCCAGGTCCTTCTCACAGCTCTTGATGCCGAGGTCTGAAGTCAGCTTGACGACAAGCTGCTCATCTTGGGAGCAAACGTTCTCGTATGCTTGCTTATTCCAAGTTTCTCTTTGAAGTTTCTCAAAGCCTAGAAGTAAGACCTTGAAAAGACCTTGAGAAGACCTTAGGGCTTTGAGAAGGCTTTCAGGAGACCTTGGGGCTTTGAGGAGACCTTAGGGCTTTGAGAAGACTTTATCATAGACTGATCACTAACCACAAACTTGAAATAATCTCTACTCATTCATGAATTTTATCCAGATCCTGAGTTTGTTGGGAAGAGTCCCCTGAGCTATTTGAAATGTCGTATTTGGGTCTTTCCCCACACTGGAATACCTTTGTCTGCATCAACCAGCAAACCCCAGAGTTTCTGTTGTTCTCTGCAGACGTGCAGCGTGAAATCCTGCTCTCGGTCGAGGTGAAACGCGGTTGTGGGGTCACGTTGAGCAAAGCAGCTTTTGGAAAATGGGTGTCCCAACCGCAGCCGCGTCTGCCCCAGGAAAATCCCTTCGGTACAGCTCACGCAGTCGCTTACCTCCCCCGTGTCCGTCGCTTGCACAGCATATGGTGGTGCTGTCCTCATCCGTGAATTCCTTCGTGCCGATTTTTAAGCCCGTTTTATCTTTCAGGTAGATAGGAGAAAAAGAAATAATTAATAATAAAATCCCAACTGGCTTTTCCCACCTCGATTTTTAAAGCTCTTCTCCATGTCGTTCTGCTTCTTCTGTAAGCTTTTTTGCTTGCTTGGCTTTTTCCTAATCAATCTGGAATCATATTCTGTGATCATCTCTAAATTAAACGTGTAATGGGTTGTTTTGGGTTTGTTTTTTTTTTTTTAATGTAACACATTTTTAAACAATTAGGAAAAAGGAGATTTAGGTAACACCAGCAAAATTGTATAAGGAAATTAATTCTGTTCTGAACTTTAGAAATAATAAGATAAAACCTGTCATCAGCCTGCAGTGAGGAAATGAAAACTTTGCAAACGTAACATTTTCAAAAGGATGTTTTAAATATTAATGTCAGAGTGATTGTATTAGATCAGCAATAAAGACTCTGTAATCTCAAAACACAAATAAAACATTGGAAAATTCAGCTTCTCTGGAGTGTCTTTCAGGTCTGGCAGGAGCAGATGGGGAATTTTTTTGGGTTGAGGGGGGTACAATGAGGGGGTGAGGGATGGTGATGTCCTGGGGTGGGGATGGGGATGTTGTCCCCAATCCTGGTGCCGTGCCATAGCCCTGAGCTCCCGACACTGCTGTAAAAATCCCAGCTGGGAAAGCTGCGCTGGCAGCCATGTGTCCTTGGGGCAGCCAGGGCTGTTTGGGCTCTGGGTGGCTGTTTTGGCTCTTGTCCTTGGGGAAAGCGGGCTGAGCGGTGCCGGAAAAATCCCGTTATCTCTTCTGCTCCTAATCTGTCACCTCCCGGCTGCAGAACTGCCAGCACTGCCGGGGCAGCGGAGGGAAATACCAACCTAAAGATTTTGCTTTTCCAGCGGCTGGGGAATGATGCGGGACACGAGCGGCACCAAGATGGGATGTCCAGCACGTCCCTGCGTGATCACCCCTAAAAACAACTGGCCCCCCAGTATTGGGTGGAGACGAGCGGGGAGGGGAGATCCTGATCTCCCCCTACCCCAGTTTCCAGGCCCCCAGGAGCTGCTTTTAACCAAAATCGTGGTTGCGGGGGTTTGGACAACCCAACTCAGCAGGTGATGCTGGGGGGTGCCTGGGGGATGGGGACCCTTGGCCCCCCACCTGCAGTGGGGCAGCTGCAGCCCCCCAAGATGCCAGCAGGACCTAGGACACCTGCACCTCCATGGCCACCTCCATGGGCACCTCCTACTACCCCCAGCACCCCTCTGCTCCCCCAATCCATCATCCCTAGGGATACCCCATATCCTTCACAGCACCCCCAGGGGCACCCCATAGCCCCCCCACCCCAACACCACCAGGGGCACCCCTGTTGCCAGCAGCCCTAGGGACACCCCATAGTCCCCCCCCCCGGGGGCACCCCTGTTGCAAACAACCCTAGGGACACCCCATAGGCCTCCCCAGTCCCCCCAGGGGCACCCCTGTTGCCAACAACCCTAGGGACACCCCACAGGCCTCCCCAGTCGCCCCCAGGGGCACCCCTGTTGCCAGCAGCCCTAGGGGCACCCCATAACCCTCCCAACCCTGTCACCTCCAGACACACCCTATGTCCCCCCCCAGCACCCCC
>VFFE01007901.1:1332778-1406449 GCA_008921705.1 Burhinus oedicnemus | reverse complement strand
CCCCCCATCCGCCCCGGCAGCCCCGAGCCCGCAGCGGGGGCCTCCGGGGGTGCGCCGTCCCCCCGGCCTGGCGAGGGCTGGCGGGGGGCCGTGGTGCTCCCTGCCCCGGTGGGGACCCCCCGGCCCGCCCGGTGCCTCCTGGGGAGGGGGCGGAGGGGCGGCGGGAGGCTGGAGCGCGGCCGCGGCATCAACCCCTGAGGCTTTGGCAGGGGCACGCTCCCTCCGGAGCAGAGGCAGGAAAAGAGGGAAAAGGGGAAGAAAAGCCCCCAGGATGGCAGAAAAGCCCGGAGTGACCCGGCACCACCAGGAGCCGCTCAGACCGGAGCCACAAACGGGCACAGGTGGAACATGTGCACGTAGGACCGGGGTGGCCAAGGGCGTGGGGAGAAGTTCTGACTTGCCGGCGGGATGCTGGGGGCTCTGGGGGTACGCAAAGGGAAAAGGAAATTTCTGCAGAGGGATGGAAAAGTGACTTCCCTGGCACTCCCGCGCCCCAGCAGGGGCATCCCCCCACCAGTGAGCCGCGCTGAGCTCTGTGGGCTGGCAAAGAGCAGATGGCGTACGCATCGTGCTGCCCTGATGGTGCTGGGACACAGGGCAAAACCGGCAGAGACGTGGGGATGGCTGGGCTGCGACTCCCAGGACGAGGAACAGAAGGGCGTCGAGGTGCCAGCCGACGCGGAGGGAGGGTGAGAGCGGGCAGACGGCGTGCGGGGCGGCAGCTGGGGTGGGCTGCCATCACCGCCGGTCAATGAACCCTCCGAGCCAGCCGGGAGATCCCTCACCCCTTCGGAGAGGAAAACATCTGGACAAAAGGGCTGGGAGCTGCCGAGGAAGGGTTGGCTGAGGATCTGAGAGGCAGCCGAGCTGCCCGAGGGAAGGAGCGCGCAGGCCTTTAAATGCCCACCTCGGGCAGGAGGGGAAGTGAAGGCAGCGGGAGGAAGTCTGTATGGAGGAATCGCAAATGGATTGAGAGAAGGAGTTGCAGAAAGCAGTAATCGGAGGACAGCAGCGGGTCTGAAGTGCACAGAATTGATAAGAGATAAACCAGGTCAAAATCCGGCAGGGCAAAAGCACCACAAGCACCAGGGCAGCAGGGATCCTGGCGGCAGAGCGGCGCTCGCAGGCGGTGTTAATAGTGGCTAATGCCTCTGAAGAAAAGGCAGAAGTGTTCAATAAACATTTCTGTTCCCTATTTGGCAAGAAGGAGGAAGATGCATTTGCATCACATGAGGATGAAGTACTTTCCAGTCCATTAGTAACCAAGGAAGGCACAAGACAAAGTCTACCACAGATAAACAGCTGTAAAAGTGGCCAAGGAGACCTCCGGGCAGCGCTTTTTGTGTTGTGTCAACCCAGCAGCCCCAGGGACGAGCCAGCAGAGGTGGCTCTAGCAGGGGTCCAGGTGCGGGGCAGGGGTGACTGGCGACCCTGGGATGATGCTGGAACCAGGTGAATTCCGTAAGGAGGCTGCCACAGGGGCGTCCCCTCTCCCTGGGGACTGTTTTCGAGGTGTTTCCTCACCCCTTCCAGTGGCTGCCGAGGGGCTGAGCACCCCAGGAAGGAAGGGGAGCCGAGCCTGGCCCATCTGCCCCACACGGGGCGTTTCAGCAGCGTCGGCACAGCCTGGCAGCGGGGCTGGCGAGGGGATCCTGGGGTGACCCCACTGCTGGCGAGGGGGTCCCGAGGTGACCCCACTGCTGCCAGGGCCCATGGGAGCAGGACCTTGCTGAGGTTTCTTCTCTTCCATCCCTCCGGCTGGAAAACATCCCCCGTAAGCTGGGGAGGGGGGGTCCCTGCCTGGTGCCCCCCGCGGGCTGCGGCGCCGGGCAGAGCCGTGGCCCACCCCGGGCTCTGTGGGGCGGGCCGTGGGGTGGGTGCCCAGCGGGAGCCGCGGGAGGCTGCTGCCATCCCGTGGGCACAGGGGGTAGGACACGTCCCCCTGCCTGCGCCCAGGGCTGGCGCCCCTTTCCGCCCCCCCCAGTCCCCCCCATGGCTCTGTCCCTCCGCGGTGCCCAAGGCCCCGGCGGGTCCCTCCCGTCTCGGGCGGCCGGTGCCCGGCCGGGCTGGGCACGGTGCTTCCCGTGGCTGCCGTCCAGGCAGCCTGTCCCGGAGCGTTTTGGGGCTGCTGCTATTTTCAGCGGGTCGCATCACCTTCTTCCTCCTGGAAGGAGCCCGGGGTGCAGGTCGCCGGCTCCTGCCGGCTCCTTCTGCCCTTCGGCTGCTGGCCCGCGGCCCCTCCAGCAAGCCCGGGAGCTGCCGCTCGGGACTTGGGGCAGCCCCAAGGCCAGCACGCTTGCCATGGGAAGGGCTGCCCCACACCAGCCCTGCTGCTTCCCAGCCATCAGCTCCTTGCTCCTCATCCGCAACCGGCACGTGTCATGGGCTGCCACATTCTCGCTTGCAAGCCTTGCAAGCCACGACGGGCTCCCTAAAGCCCCAGATCCTGGAGCCACGTGATGGGACGAGGCTATCAGCCGGGAGCAGGCATCCAGCCCTGCTGTTGCCGGCGACAGCTGAAAAGTAGGTTTTCTATGTTTAGCTCTGGCCTTTTTGGGTCCTGCTGTTCTCAGGACTGGGACAGTGCTGATTCCTGCCTGCAGCTCCGCACACCCGCTTTCCTCAAGGACACCCAGCTGCTCCGCGCCCCAGGCGAGGCAGCCTGCACCCCGGACACAGGCAGAGCCGCTGCCAGCCCTGAGTCACGGCCGATAAGCTGGAGGGGTGAGGGCTCGTTTGGGGATGGTGCAGACCTGGAGAGCGGGGGACGGCTGAGGCCGGCGCACTGCACACAGAGAGGCCCCACGTCGCGCTCTCAGCTCTAAACGGGATTGCCTTCTCCTGGCTGGAACGTGGGGTGCTACGCTCCCGGCTCAGTGCAGGGACCTCAGCTCTGCCCCTGCTTCTCCTGCAGCCCCCCAGGCTGGAAGGGACGATGGGCTGGGAAGGAGAGCACAGGGGTAAATGTGCAGGGCTGTGGAGGGACCCGGGCTCAGCCAGCTCCATGCAGTCATGGCCTGAGCAGGTCTCTCCTCTCTTTGCAGGGAGACCCAAGCCATGAGCCGTCTGTCCGGGAGCTGCAGGGTCTGTCCATGTCCCACAGCCACAGCCCATCTTCCCAATGCACGCGTTGGGGCAACCCTCCCCGAGTGGGTCTGGGAGAGGAGATTGCACCCCGTCCTGCTCTCAGGGTGTCTCCAGAGCCACCCCCTCTCCTTGCAGATCCCTGCTGCAGCTGGGTCGGCACCAGGCAGGGCTCCGGGCTCAATCTGGCCGTGCCGCTTTCCCCATCCCTTCCCCCTCGGTGCCTTGGAGGGAGCCGGTTTATGTAGCTGGGCCATCTGCTCCAGGGGAGCCCGCCGGTTCCCGGCCACGCTGCCAGGCAGACCCCCCTGCGCCTCCGCGGGGTGCTAAGAATAACCAGCGCCGTCAGCAGCCGTGATATTTGCAGGCACCCGCCGGTGCCACCCCCACTCCAGGCTGCTGGGCACAGGAGGCATCTGCTGCCTGACGTCAGCCGCCAGCCGCGCGGGGGGACGGGGTGGGCAGCCTGGGGGGGACGTGTGGCTGGGGAGAGGGGGGCCCGTCCCCCCCTCCTGCCTGAGCAGGAGTATGAACGCTATGGTGGGACCGGGGGCATTGCTGCCTGTATCCTTGTACCCAGCGTGGGGACCCGGTGAGCTGCCGGCCCGCCTTGTCCTGCTTTTCCTGGTGTCCTACAAACAGATGCCTTGTCCCGAGCTCTGCAGGACCCCCAGGAGATTTGGAGGGGCCTCCAGGGCTGGGTGACCATAGCTCTGCCTTCCTGCTTGGGCCCTGCTCCACAGCTGCAGACAGAGCCGGAGCCATGTGCGGAGGGACGGGGACCCAGCTGGGCTCTGTTGCCTGGCAAGGGGTGTCCTCCATCCAGGGGGATGAGGTATCCCGGAGCTGTTTGTCGTGGTGTGGGGGGCAGCTTCCCTGAATACCTGCCCAGCCCTCTCCCCTTTGCGCGGGGCCGTGGGGGCTGACGCAGCTCCTCTGGCTTCATCTCTGCCTGAACCCCAGCTCTGCAGCTGGCAGAGGAGTGGGGCTGGGGGTGCCCCCAGCTGCCGCCACCCTGTTTCGGGGGGGTCCCATCAAGCCCGTGCTCTCCTGAAACCCAGCTGCCCTGGTGGGGATGGGGTCAGGCGGGGATGGGGCAAGTCCGGAGAGAGGACCCTGCCCCCCTGTCCTCGTGCCTGCCCTCCTGAAGGCAGCGATCCAGATGGTGAGAAAACAGGACTTTGCAGGGGGAAAAAAAAAAATAATAATCCCCAATCCTTCCCCTTGCCAAGCTTTTCTGGAACTTTTCCCACACCCAGCCTTTCCTAGCCCAGGTCACCTCCTCTGCCCTCATCCTGCAAATCCCCTATCCAGACACCTCCTCCTCTCCTGGCTAGGGGAGCATGGCAACCATGGCACAGCCCTGGCATTCCCGAGGCTGGGCCAGCAGAAAGCAGCGCTGCTGCTCCTCCTCTGAGGACCTGCAAGCTGTGTTTCCCCCGGTGCCCAGACCGTGCCCTAAAATGGGTGGGTTTTGGTTTTGCTGGGACACAGCGCTCCCACCAAGGGGTAACGCAGCCCCAGCAGCTGCCGGCACTTGCATGAGCCCTTCCTCCCTGGGCGATGGTGAGTCACGCAGCCCGCCGCGAGCCTCGGATGTTTTCCTCTTTGTGTAACACTCCGGCAAATCATTTAAAACGCCCTGACAGGCCCCGGCCGAGGAGCTTCTTGGCACGTGGGTTTCCACGCGCTGCCCTTCCTCCGGCGCGGGGACTTGCACCGCTCCGGGGAGTGACCCCTGGGCTGAACGCCGGCGCTCGAAGGGCTCTTCCAGCTGGGCCAGAGGGTGATGGGTTATTTCAAGGCAAGACTTTTCAGCTCATTTGGAAGGGGTTAAAGTCAAATTGGCTTTCCACGGGGGTGGAAGCCTGGGAATGAAGCCTCGCAGTGAGGGGGTAAAACTACAGCACAGCAATGCGGTGCTGCATCCGCTGGGGCCAGCACCCATTAGCATCATTAAACTGCCCTCGGGCTCCGTGAGATGCGCGGCAGAAGGGTGGTAGGAGCTTCAGGGATGCACTGGGGACGAGGGGGGGGCTTGAAATAATTTTGAGCCCCCCCGGGGGTGTGGGGTTGCTGCTGGCCAGTCTGGCAGAGCACGGGGCAAGCGGAGGGCAGGCAACGGGGCACAGCTCTGTGCTGCTCCTGCTGTCTGGAAATCAGGTTTGGGAGTTGGCCGGCTGCTGCCCACGGCCTGGAAGTGGGGGCAGCCTCCGAGAACACCAGGTGAGGTTTTGCCCAGAGGCTGAGCAGGGACAAAGCCACGCTGGCAGTTTGGGCACTCTTCAGCGGTTTTTTTTGGAAATGTGAAATAGGCTGCGCTTTCCTCTGGTGAGAAAGAGCTGCTTGTGCTGGGGGTATAAAGTCCGTGGCTGCAATTAGACACATCGTACCGCAGTGAAAAACGCTTCCCGGGGTGCCTGCGGGTGACAAGCCACCCTGCAGGGCCATGCCACAGGCAGGTGCCCTTCTCTGCGCTGCCCAGAGCTTCTCACTCAGTCACTGCTCTGCCTTCATTTCCAGCCTGTGATTCTCGCCTTGCTCCCATGCGCCTGGGGCGGTTATTCCCTCCCTCTCGCCTGCTGGCATTTCCATGCTTTAGGAATGTCACCGCATTTCCCCTTGGCCGGCTCCAGGTGAAACAAACCCCAGCGCAATGTGCAGGAGATGGTGGCCTTTGCCCAGCTCGCAGGTGGGACAAAGAGGACATGGGGCATCGCTGGGGTTTGGTGGGCATGGGGGGGCATGCGACACAGGTGATGCTAGACCATACCGGGATCGTCCCAGGTTAGGAGGGGACACGGGGCAGCTGGGGTGTCGCAGGGCATGCAGGAGATGGTGGGAGCCGTCCCGTCTCCTCACATCCGCGTGGCAGCAGCGGGCAGTGGTCTGGAGGGGAGCGCAAGCGCTGCAAGCCCTGAGCTTCTCCCAGGCACGTGCCTGCCCACACACATGCACGCCCTCGTGTGCGCTTCCCCTCCTCATCCTCTCCTCTCTGTGGGGCTTCTCTATTCTCCAGTCGGTTTTGGCAGTCATGGCAAGTACCAGGAATGTCTTATTTTTGGTGGCATTTGAAAGAATGTACAAATATTCAACAAGACATTTATGTCTTTCCCTCGGGACTTGCTAGCTATTTCCCCATGGCAATAAACTCCAGTTTTGAGCGTTTTGAATTATGAGCAATGCTTTTGGCTGTGAATTCATCTTTCCAGCCCCTTAGGGGGGAAAAGTCTTGTCTAGATAGAAAGGCCCAGGTAGAAAGAGGGTTGTAGGCACTGAGAGGCAGCTTCAAAATAACCTATGGGACAGCCCTGTCCTTGCTCCTGTTTCTCCTTGTATCTGCTGGCAGAGGATGAGCCAGGTCCACAGGGCCCATCCTGACCTCGTAGTTCAATGCAACATGTTGATGCAAGGCAGGAGATGGCTGAAGGGCAGCAAGTCCCAGAACCTGGACATGGATCGTGCAGACCCTACGTGACCGATGCAGGCACGGAGTGTGTCTGGACATCCTCTTCGGTCTCTGTGGCTGATGTGAGCTCACCATTTGGAGATCCTGGGAGCACCAGGAGAGCCAAGGTCTTGCAGGACACGTCTGAGGGAAGCAGACAAGTGCCCTGACCTTGGCTCCTACGGACATGTCGGGTCGTGGCTTCTCTTCACGGGGAAATCATCTCAGAAAAGCTTCCGGGGCTGGAAGAAGGCCATCACACCCAATGCTCCTGGGGAAGGGGGAGCAGGGCATGCAGGTGCTGCCCCGGGGGATGCCGGCACGCCCACCCTGCCAGCTCCTTCTCCATCTCGGAGCAGCAGTGGTGGCATTAGTCTGGCGTGCTATTGCCTAGCAACTGCTGGTGTTGCAGATAAATCCACTCGCTGGTGTCACTGCAGACCTGATGCTGATGTCCCAGTCCTCTAGCAGGGTCCTCTGGGGTGTTGCTGGAGACACAGGAGATACATCTCCCTCCAGGCTCACCTCTGGGGGCTGAATGGCCGCATGGTGGGAGCACAGGGGGCTGCGGATGTGCTAAGTCTGGAGTGGCCCAAGAACACATTGGAGCTCTCCTGCCTCATCCTGGCTGGGTACCAAGCAGGTCTTAATTCTCTGGGCCTTGTCTGGAGAGTTTTTTTGGGGGATACTACCCCACTCAGGCACCTTCCTCAGCACACTTCCCCTGCCCAGCCTCCTACATCTGCCTTCAAATCCCTGCTGCGGGCACGCAGCAGTCAGGCAGCCTTGAAGACCTCCTTGCCCCTGGTATCTGTTGCAGTGTCCCAAGGAGCAGTGCCCAGATTTGGCCCTCGCCCACAGGGTCGGGCAGCTGGCGGAGGGTGAGGGACCACTGGGGAAGCCCAGCTGACCCTTCTCAGCCAGCCCAGACACACGCCCCGGCTCCGCAGGGAGAGGAGCCACACACGTGCCCGGGGTCTCTATGCAGCAGCACGCGCGAAAGGGGAAGACTTGGCACAGGGTACCCGGGGGAAGAGAGGAGAGCTGTTCTGGGAGCCTTGGACACCCTGCCCCCAGCGTGTCCTCTCCAGAGTGCCTGATGAGGATTTCTCCCACCCGGGAGCCCAGACTTCAGCAGTAGAAGGTGCTCCAGTTTCTCTGTTCCTTTCAGGCATTGCAGCCTTATTTCCCATCCTTTCCAAGCCCCCAAGCGCAGCTCAGCGCTTTGCTAGTTCAGCTGGGGATTAAGAGAACGATGCCAGCTCCTGGATATCTGCTCCTCCGTGCTTCTAATGTCCCTCGTCTTCCCTGTCCCTAATGAGGCGGGAGGTGCCAGTGTGGGTGCCGAGCTGAGCGGGGCTGAGTGACTCCGGTCTGACCAAGGTGTGCAGTGCCAGGGCGATCGCGGGGTGCACAAAGGCAGCTTGGGGTGCTGCCTGCCCGCCCTGCAGAGCCAGTGCCAGTGCGGGGGGCACAGGCAGAAAAGCTCCCCAGAGCAATACCCCAAATGCCCCCCAGCCTTGCCTGTGTGGGGCGAGGTGCAAGAGGCGGCGGTCTCCATTTCCAAAGCTCGCTAAGTCCCTGAAGGGTGGATTGGAGGTGACTGCACCCAATGCCAAACCGAGCAGACACCGTCTCCTGCAGCACGGCTGATCCTCCCCAGGAAGGCACTTGTTTGCACAGCTGGGAAGTGGTAGGAGCTACTCGACCTTGCTGGGATTGCACGTTAGACAAAGGGCTCGGCATGCCAGTGCACGCCAGGGAGGTAATCCTCCCGCACAGGGACCTGCCCGGCCCGTGGCACGGCCACCTCGTGCAGCCGAGCAGGCAGCTGGCACGGCAGCATCCCCTGGTGCTGGTGAAGAGGGTGATCCTGGGTTGGGGCCGCCATCCCTGCAGGGACAGCTGAAACAGCCACAACCACCGCACTGGGCCCAGGAACCTGCTGGGATCCCATGGGCTCGCCCCCTCTTCGCTGGCGCCAGCCCCACACCAAATCATCCGGTTGCCTCAGGGTACCGCCAGAGCCCTGGGCAGCACCGGGGCAACGCTGCCCCACGCCTGACCGAGGACGGGGACTTACCCCATGGCAACAGGGGTGGTGGTAGCACTTGTTAGCACAGGCTTTCTGTCCGTGTTTCCCTGCAGCCACAGAACGAGAGGAAGGAGGGTGAGCTGTGGCCTGTTAGAAGTGTTTGATTCCCCAGGTGCTGATGCAGAATCCCTGTGGAGAGGGGACAGGGACGGGACAGGGATGCTCCAGGGAGGAATAGCTCAGAGGCTGGGGACAGTAAATTCCCCAAGCACAGATCTGTGACCCGGCACAGGTTTCAGCTGCGTGCAGGGAGAATGAGCCCGTCCTTCCTTCCTGCAGCACTGGCCCGTGGGGAGAGGACTGGGTGGGTGGAGGATGGATGGGCTCGCTCTTCTGCCTTAGGGGGTCACATCACTGAGGCTAATGGGGGGTTTCAGGGCAGACATGGCAGGACCAAGGCTTTCCTGGTGCTGGGCGCCTGGCCCAGGTGCAGACTACTTGCGTTGGGTTCAATCTTGCACACCCAGCTTGGGACATCCCAGCACCAGACCCTTGGGTCAAACCCTGAGGCAGCCACAAGTCCCATGGAAGACCCATCCCACCGTCCAACCTCCTTTGCTCCTTGCATGACAGGGACCCCCCACTCATGGCTGCATGTCCCCAGACGTCGTTCCCAGGAAGATCCTGGTGCCATGCCACGGGTCTCCAGCTTGCCACCATGACACAGCGAGGGACACTGGAAGTCAGGTCCCCTGGCCACCCCTGGCAGCTGAAGGAGCCTCTCCTCCAGCCATCTGCCTGGCTGGTTCTCCTGGGGTGCTGGCACCAGTCAGGGACTGGTGTTTGCTCCAGACGGGCTCAACCCCAAGGAATCCTCCGCCTCCCTTGTCCCGGGGCTGGTGAGTGCCCCCGTTCCTCGCTGGTTCCTCCTGTGACCCAGCAGTGGCGCTTCTGAAAACAGGGAATTCAAGATATTAGAAAACGATCATCCCTGCAAAGCAATTCACTTCCCTGGAAAGCCCCTGCAGTTATGGGATTGTTTCTTCCCTACCCTTTTTAATTTATGGGAGATATTATAACTTATCAAAAAGACAGAAGCAGCACAGCCATGGTTATGATTTCTAATTCTGCCTTTAATTAACACTGGTGATGGGTTGCCCAGCTGTGGCACTGCCAGGAGTTGCCACACAATAAATCCCCACCGAAGACACTCATTTGAGTGACCATGGAGATCAGGGCTTTATTAATATGAATGAAGTTGCATTATGTTCAATTGAGTGCGGAAACTAATTTAATTGTGCTCAATGCTTGTCCAATCAGTGCCAAAATTGATGGACAAAGTCTCATTCTTGCCAAGCTTTTCCGCGGTCAGAGGACGAGTCATAGAATCGGTTGGGTTGGAAAAGACCTTTAAGATCATCTAGTCCAACCGTTGAGGATGGAGGCTGTGCAAATTGTGGGCATGCCTGAGACGAGCTCAGCCTGTTCTGGGTGCCGGGGATCAGATAGGGACCTGCGGCTCCAGCTGCCCACTCGAACGTCTGCAGGTGATGAGTGTCCATGGGGACAGTCCTCTCACAGCCTGGCCAGGGGAAAGCAGAGCCTGTGGGTCCTTCCACGCTGGGCCGGGTGGCGTGGGGCGATGTGGCCGGCAGAATGGGGCTGTGGGGCCTCGTCTGACTGCGCTGGGGGTGGTCAGGGAGGTCCAGCAGCAGCAAGGATGAACAGCCACTAGATGTTATACAGTGAATGAGTTGTACTAATTAATGACTCTGCTGGCAGGGACCTCCACGTGCTGCCTTTGGGGAGGAGGTGAACGGGGCTGCCGTGTCCCTGATCTGTCCCAGGGGAGACTCCTACCTTGGAGATGCCCACAGTCATGGCTGGCACCAGGAGCTTGCTGCCACCCCCTTGGCTGTGACACCATGGCGCACGCCCTGGGAAAGGAAGGACGGGGCTGGAACAGGACAGTCGTGCTGAGCTCTGTTCTGGAGGGTGCCATGGGGACACTGCACCCCACGACCCTGCATCCACCCTCAGAGCTGCTGGGGGGCACCCACCTGTCTGACCTGTGCTCTGTCCCCAGCCTGGCACGTGTTTGCAGATCCTTCTGGTAGAAGCCGTCCTGCTGCTTTGGCCGACACCTGCCTCTCATCTCACCTGGGGCTCCCAGTTGCAGGCAGTGGGATGAGCTGGGACCTTTCACACCCGGCTGGGGTTGGCAGGCACAGTTAAGGCTGCCTCCGCCTTGTACTCGCTGCTGATGGGGCAGGATGTCCTGGGTGATGGAGGTCACCCAGAGCATGAGCAGCTTACAGGCAAGACCGGGGAGAGCTGTTTGGAGCGGGACACCTTGGAGCGCTTCTGTGCCCGGGGAGGAGTGCTGAGCAGGAGAGACTGCCCTCTTCCATACCTCACGCCTCTGCGGCTGGGTGGCAGATGCATGTCACCAAACAGAAAAGGCTTTCGTTAAACACAGTTCAGCTCTGCCATCGATTACAGGAAGCCTTGAGAGTGAGCAAAGACCTCTCAGCACCAGCAGAGCCGTGTGCCCGGGAGCAGACGTGCGGCTCGGCAGGAGCCGGAGCAGCGCTGCCTCTCCCGCAGTTCTCGCTGTGATGTGCTGGGCCAGGGCACGCATGTCCCCACGGTCTGCTGCTTCTGGCTCTGCAGGCCTTGCAAGGGCCATCCCGAGATGCCCCAGCAAACAGCCAAAACCAAAGGATAAAACTGTCCAGGGAGGATGCTGCAGCCCGGCGCAGCGGGAGTGTGTCCCGGCTGCCCTTTCCCATCCGCCTGCAGCGGAGGTGCCAGCTCTGCCCAGAGCCAGCCCTGCTGCCGGCTCTTGTTCGCTGGGCTCACGCTCGCCCTGCACGAGCCTGCGAGACTGAGCCAGGCGGCTGGGGGACACGGCCCACACCACCAGCGCGGCTGGGCCAAGCGACCTGCTCTGCTGTCTGCTCACAGAGCCGCAGCGCGCCCGCCGCCGGCACCCGCGCACAGTGCGCCCAGCGACGCCCCTGCCTGTGCACGCGCACGCTCTTGTGCACGCACACTGGCTACACCGGCCCCTCGCACACCCACCCACACTACACCGTGTCCTTGCTCACATGCATGTCCAGGCCACGCGTGCACATGGGCACATACACACACACAAGTGCACGTGCGCACAGACGCCCGTCTGTGTGCAAACACTGACACGTGTGAATACACACAAACGTGCCTGCTTGTGCTTCTGTCCTGGTTTGAGCGACATAAGATTAATTTCTGTTTCACTAATTTTACTTTTCAGTAAGGTCTCTTCTAATGCTTGGGAAAACTGCACTTTTAGAGGACTCTAATGTCTGAATCGGTGAAAATATTTACCTTACAGCCAGCCATGGTGTGCGGGTTTCAAGGTCTCCGTGTTTTCGAGCTCACCAGGTGCAGGATGAGGAGGAGCGAGACCCGGGCACTTGCCCCAAGCTGCCAACAGGATTGTTTCATACCGTGAACGGCACATTCCATAGAAATTAGAAAGTTTGCTGAGGAGTTCTCTCTCTCCCTTGATGGTGGCGATCCAGAGAACTCCTCGCCCCGGTGCCGGAGCCCTGAGCCCTTCCCTTCCTCCCGAAGGAGTGTCCGACATTGGCTGTCCCCTGCTGGGAGCGCACAGCTTCCTACGGATAGAATGGGCTGAGGGTAACCCTTGCGCATTTTATATTGGTGTCGGGATCAATACTGGTTCTTTAGTGTTATTACTGTTAATTCTCCAGTCTTATTCTATTCAATGTTTGTATTTCAGCACTCGGGTTTCCTTGTTGTTTCCCAATTCCCCTTCCCGGGTGGGCAGGGGTCATCGGGTGATAGAATAATTGTCTAAACGACAATAACCTGTTGTGGGTTCCCCAAACCGTACCAGCTTGCCAGGCTGGGGCAGCGGGGAGCAGGGCTGGCACCCAGGCGAGGGCAGGTCCCCCTCGCTGCCCGCGGCAGCCGCTGGATGGCAGCAAGTCCCCAGCGCTGAGCCACCAGTGCCACCAGGAGAGGGGAGCTGGGCTGGCTGGGGCCAGGCGAGGGGACAGAGGGTGCGGGAGGGGACACGGGGACGTGCTCCCTGGAGCGCCCCGGGGGAGGGGGGGGGCGCCCTGTGGTACAGGGTGGCTGGAGCCGGGGTGCCCGTCATGGAGCCCGGTGAGATGCTAAGAGGAGGGGTGAGTACCTGGGGAGCAGGTAAGATGGCAGGGACGGAGGGTGGCCCTGAAGCCAGGTCAGCAGTGACGGGGCAGATCCCGCTGCCAACAGCCCCAGCTGGAAGCTGCCCCAGGAGCGGTGGGCACAGCGCCAGCCTGCACAGACGCAAGTGGTAAAGACGCCGTAAATGATGCTCCTGTTTGGCCCGTAAAGCATCCTCTTGTGCCTTTGATGCTAATTATCGTAGACTTAATGAAAGCACACTGGCTGCAGTCCCTGTGGCGGCCACTCCTATAAACACAGTGGGAAGAACAGCCCTTAAAACTGAATGTATTTCAGGAGATTCTGGACCAAATGGCTTCTGAACATAAAGATGCACCATGCACAGACGTGTGCCTTTGCACAGGTGTAAGCATCACACCTTGACCTGATCCCGGGCATTTCACACTTCTCTGGCACTTTGGGACTTTGCAAGAGAAAAGCAGATCTCAGCCCGCTGGCTGCAGAACCCCGGATGAACACAGAGCTCCTCCGGAAACCTTTCCAGAGGATGCAGGGTGCCGCGGCTTCAGTTGCAGTGGAGGCAAAACCCAGAGGGATTTGGCCTGCAAGGATGAAGCCTGCAAACATCTTTCCCTCCAGTGAAATGTCCCAAAGATGGTTCCAGGGATTAGCTCCACGGAACGGCACACGAGGAGAGGGGCAAGGGGAGAACAGACTACTGAGCACACATGGGCAGAGAGAGATTTAAAACCTGCAACACTGCTAACTTACCCAGACCCGGCGGGGAAAGAAGGGTTGGGAGCCCACGCAGGGCAATCAGAGGACTTGGAGGATCTAGGGCAGCATGGCGTGGTCGGTCCTGCTGGGAGCCAGGGCTGCTAGTTTCCGTGTTTTTGAGGTCACGAAGCCAGCCCCCATGGAGATGGTGGGGGAAGAAATCCCAGGGGAAGGAGCTGTTTGAGCCGCGGCAGCCTGGTGCCGGTACAGCTTCACAGAGAGCCTCCCGTTCCCACCAGGATTCCCAGTCCCGCTTGGGCTCAGGTAGGTGCTTTGGCAGTATTCCTCTGGGGGTGCCTCTAAGCCTCAGACACAAATTAATGGGCTCTCATGGACTGAACGCAAGCCTGAGGGGATCGGAGGAAGCCGGGGAGAATGTCACCTCCAACAGCTCACGTGCGAGCCGGATGCACGGGTGGCCGAGGGAAGGCGGGCGGGTGGGAGAACCCGCGTGGTCCAACCTGGCTGCGGCTGTGCAGGAGTCACAAATGCCCCCCAAAATGCTGATGAAGTCACTGGGGCACTGGCGGTATCGGCACATGAGTAGCAGTGTGGGGATTAAAATTGCCAGTGCAAAACGAGCCAGGTAGCACCGGGCTGGGCCGCCGACGGGCCGCTGCTAAACAGCGGGGAATTGCTCATCAGAACGCTGGGCAGGGCGAAAAAATAAGCAGCGTAAATGGTTTATGAATGAGATAAAATAAAAGTTTATTATAAGTTTAATATAATTAAGGTAAATTAGCCATTACCTAGTGGTGAGACACGCACGTTTAACAACGCCCTTTGGGCCTGTCTTACGTGTGTGGTCCTTAGGAGTACGAGGTGCCGGGATCGCATCTGCAGCGCAGGCGGGCGCAGGAGGGTGGGGAGCAGGGGGGGCACTGGCACCGCGACACGTTGGACCCGTGCTCCTGCGCACGGTCTCCTCGCTCCTCTTCCCCAGCCAGGCTGGGGCTGCCGGCTCCTCGGGGGAAGGATCCCTCCTCAGCACGAGGCAAGAAAGCAAGGCGGGATGCTTCCCTGTCAAAGCCTCATTATTCAAATTCAAGCTCCTCTTTCCTCTCCAGAAAACAGTATGTCAAGAAACAGCAAGACTCCAGCATCAGCGCTCTCCTGGGAGAAATGTTAAAAGTGGTATCTTAAGCATCAAGTTTATGTAATACAGGAAAGCCTTGCGGTCGTTTGTGCTTTCACTGGCGTCCCCAGGCAGACTTCAAAGGGGCCTCTCTCCCCCCCCAGCCCAAATCTCTTCACCCAGCCTGGGGGTTCATCTAAGCAGCCAAACCCCAGGTGGCAGAGAGAGCCCCTCGGAAGTCGGGGGAGCTGGGAGACCCGGGAGGGGTGGTTTCGGTGTTAGCAGCACACCCCTAAAGCTAGCCATCAACCCTTTCCGTGCGGGATTCTCCGCAACAAGCTCCCTCGGTCCCGCGCTGCTGTTGGCCAGGCTGGCCAGAGCAGCGCAAGGGTGTTGGGCAAGGCGGTGCACCCTCAGGGTGCTGCCAGCACCCAGCCGGGCAGCCTCGGGACGCGGGGAGAGGTCCTCTCTTACCCCGAAGGGTCGTTTTCCTTGGGCGCTGCCTTGGGAGACGCCTGAGCCAGGGGTGCTCAGCACGAGCAGGCAAGGACAGCCTGCCTGGTCCCTGTTCGCTCCCCAGCGTAAAAATAGCCTGCTGCAGCCTGGTTCTCACTTGGCATCTTGCAGGGCTTCGATTTAAACAATGAGGGACCTCAAATCAGAATACGACACCAAAGCGAAGGAAAAACCCCGGCTGAGCCGGGCTGTGCAGCCACCCGGCAACGTCCCTGCCTCCCGGGGGCTGCCCTTGGGAGGCTCCTCTGGAGCGCAGGCTTCAAGGGCAGCATGCAACAGGAACTGTCTCGTGGGTGGATCGTCCTCTCCACGGGATGGTGGAGTCTCCAGTCCCAGGTTGGTACCAGGGCTGTGGTTATCCCGGGGTTTGGTCTGGACCTAGCACAGCTATCGCCAACAGGAGCAAGCTGAACAAGAAGTCCCCTGTCCCCAGGGACTGCCAGGCTCTGGCAGAGCTGGTGAGGTTCAGGGAGGGAGTCTCTGCCCTCGTGCTTCAGAGCTGCTGGATTTTAAGACCTGCCCATCCTCCAGAAGAAGGAAATTCTTTGGCACCTCAGTCCTTAGCACACCCGTGAGCGTCTGGGGGGGTCACCTGGGGAGAAGTGTGCCTGGCCGGGAAGTGAAGACGGTTTTTTTCTGCAGTGTGTTCCTGCTGCTGTGTTCTCCCGGTACGCTGTCCGGAATTCACTGAGGATCCAGAGGCAGGAGTGGTGGAGAAGGGCAGAAGTCAACTCTATAATCAGAGAGGGGTGTTGCTTGGATACACTGCTAAGCAACCTCAGAGCTCTTCAGGGATGGAAATAAGCTGCTTTTCCTTCTCCAGTTCTTCGTTTTCATTATCATCAAGCTTGAGCAGTGTGCTGGGACCATGAACATCAGCCTCCTGCAGTCTGGGGCGCTACTGTGGCCAAGTGGAGCCCTGCCAAGGCTAAGCTGGAGGGGACCTGCTGGCAGAGCACAAGGAGAGGGACATGGTGTGACAGCACGTGTCTCGTGGGGTGAGGGCTGCCCTTGGCCAACGTTTGTTCAGCATGGAATGTTTAGCCCATTAATTGCTGGTGCATAACCAAAGCACACCCAGCATCAGTGTCCCACCCAGGGGCACCTCAGGTGATGCCCAAAAGACCTAGCACGCCTCTTGTTGAGCTTGAACCCAGCCTGATCCTTCTCAGCCTTGATGATGCTCATGCATGCTTTGGGCACAGCCTGCCCTTGTCTGGGACTCCCCCCCTGCTTCTCCTGGTGCCACATCCTCCGGTGCTGAGGGAGGGTTGCCAGGGCGGTGCACAAGCATGGGGACAGACCCTAAATCCCCTCTGCCTCAGAGAAGTCCCTCCCTGTTAGCAGAGCGTCACCCACCTCCGGTCTCCCTCCTGCACGCCTGTGTGCCCCAGCGGTGTCCCCGCTCTGGGTGCAGATACCCCGGCAAGGACAGGCTTAGGCAGAGGGGAGACGGTGACACCAGCTCATCCGCACTCGTCACACCCAGCAGCCACCCCTGTGCACGCTGCCTGTCTGGCCGCCCGGCACAGCCGGGGACGTGGTGCCAGCTTCCGTGCCTACACCCCGTCCTTGCCGGCTCAGCTCCAGCCATTGCTTACAGTATAACTTTCAGGCTTTTAATTAAATCTCCATGAAACACCCATTTGAGATGCTTAATTTAAAGTGAGAGCTAATTAATTTTATGGGCCTTTGCCGCGTCTGTTTTATTTCTGAATTGCTGCCTGGGATGCGATGGTAGGGAGCGCGGTGAGGAAGGCAGCCACCGACTCTTGGAAACTGTCTAGACGGTCACGGCTCGTAAATGTGGCTGGTAGCCGTGTGCGAGGCTGGTGGCTCGCTCAGCTTCCTCGCCAGGCTAGCGCTCACTCCTCCAGCGAGACACCCGGTTGAGCAGGGGGGGAGAAGGGTGCTGGGCTGGCCCCTGTCCCGGCTGGGCTGTGCCCTGGTCCTGCGGCGGCTGAACCCAAGCCCAAGCCCCCAGGTGCCAGGAACAGGGGCTGCGCCCCAGCGGTCCCCCCGTTTCCCAGGGGCCAGCTCAGCACGGCATCGCCTCGTCATGAGTTCGCCCCCCTTGCAAGGACTTCTTCCCCCACTTCAGAGCAGAATTAGGGCCAAAGCTCTGCTTTCCAGCGCTGGCCTCCACGACACCCCCAGTTCCACTGCAAAGACCCCCCCGGCCATGGAAGCTTGGTGGAGTGTTTTCCAGCAGCATCTGCTCAGCCTGGGGATGCTCAGACCAGTCTACCTTGGCCTTCCCATCCCCAGGGTGTCGCTAATGCTGGTCCCAGCTGGGAGAGCGCCCGCGTGGGAGCCAGCGTCCACCCGCCCCCACAGCCTGCTGAGCCCCACGGCCGGTGGCCGGCAGTGGCCCATGACACAGCCCCTTGCCGCCCGCTGCAGGGATGCTGGGAGCCAGAGCACGGGACGTGGAGAGCGGAGCAGCCCAGGACTGAAGCGTGTTGGCTGGACTGGGGAAGGAGGAGATTTCGCTGCTGGAGCTGACACCGTCCCGGGGGCGTGGGGGGGGTGTCTGTCTCTCCCGTGCACCAGATCTGCCAGGAAAGGGATACGGGCGGCTCTGGGGAAGGTCTGCAGGTGCTGGGCTCCAGCTGAGCCTCTCGGCACCGCGACCCTGTCCCTGCAGAGCATCCTGCCGACGGGGCCTCTGCCGGAGGAAACCAAGATGGGCTTGTTTTCCAGGGCCTGGCAGACCTGCAGGCTCCTGCTTTACTGCTGATTGTAAAGGGCCTGGTATTAAACCGTGATTGAAAACATGAATCATCTCTCTAATTAAACAGAGTTGCTCTGTGCCAGGAAATCTGTCTCTTTGTCAGGATCTTTGTTTTTAAAGGGGCATAAATCACAGGCAAGGCTAAAGATTGGCTCCTGGACCTTTTATCACAGAGCGGCAGTGATTTATCCTGTGCACCCTGGCACCAGAGAGGGAATAAAATTAATAATAAATATTTATTTATAAGCCACAGTAAGCCTGAAAGTGCCTAAACACCCGCAAGAGCAGCATTACCATTCTGTAAACTGAGCTTGCTTTGGCTCTGACAAAATCTCGTGGAGACCAGCCTCGTCGGCAGGAGTGGGGGGACCGGGCCACTTTGGGGGCTGGCTGGCAGCAAACAGACTCCTTCAGCGGGGACCACGCGCTCCCCCCATGCCAGCTGGGTGGGCTGGACGAGGAGCAAACACGGAGGCCACCGAGGACCGGTTTGTGCTTCGGGCCTTGTACAGTAAAACACCAATAGACGCAACGCTGCGCTCTGTAGTGCACTGGTTCCTGCTGGGACCAGTTTGGGGAAAGGGTAGGTTAATGCTTGTGCCCCTCCTGAAGCACCAGGCGCCGGGCACAGTCTGAAGCAAGGTGGGTTAGGGGTCCTCTGGACAGCATGGGCACGTGAGTCCCCATCCTGACCAGATCTGGGCTCGCTGTGGCCACGTGCCATCTCTCCTCTTCCCCACGCCTCAGTATAACCAGGGAGGGCTGGGAGTCCTGCTGTCCTCATCAGGGGGTTGTGGTGGAAACACACCGTTTGCAAAGAGCCTGGCACTTCTGCATGCCGGTAAATCCATGCAAATGCCACTTGCAAATTTCTTTCCAGAGTATTGGGAGAGATGGACAGCCACGCCGGGATGCTAACGTCACCATGGCTGTGGCACTGCTGCTGTTCCTCGTCACATCAGCAACAAGACTTTCCTCCGGGTAAAGCTGCCCAGGGCGTGCTCCTCCTGCCCCAGCCGGTGGGAATCGCGCTCCTGCCGTCCTGCCCCCAGCACCAAGGCTTTGCCTTGCTCAGGGCTCAGGCTGCCCTGCCCAGCTCCTGGGAGCAACCGCATCCCTGATATTTGTGCCATCTACTCGCAATGCCTGGCTGGTATTTACGGAGGGTTCCCAGGGCGTTACCTCGCATCCACCGACCCTGGGGTCAACATCGACAGAGCCTGCAAGAAAGGAGTGAGAAGGCACTGGCAAATAGTGCCGTGTATTCACCAGAGAGGTATCCTGAGCTGCCATTAGCAGCGTCCGAGCGACGTAAGGAGGAAATGCGGAGCGGATCAGAGCGGTAGATGCTGCAGCTGGAGCCAGATGTTAATGCTCCTACACCGAGGCGGAAGAAAACCCAGCCCCGAACCTCCTGCCCCTCAGCCTCCTCCCAGAGCAGACTGATTTGCCTTCATGTCTCCAAGACAGCCCAGCAGAGCAGTGCCTCAGCAACGCGCTCAGCAGTCACGCTTGCAAAACGGATGCAGTAACACCAGCAGAAAAGACCATTAAGGATGGTTCATCCCCCCCGGCATGCCAGGTGAAGCTGCTTCCAGCCCGGGCTGCAAAAGTTTGTGCTGGTGCACAGCTATTGTGGGACACGTCCCTCAGCTCAGCTCTTCCACCCATAGATGTGGCCCCAGGGCCCCCATCGGGGTTTTCAGAGGGTACCAAAGTAGGGATTTCACTGCCTTACAACCCGGCCGTATCCGCCTGTTGCTGGACAAAGAAGGGCTGTGGAGTCCACTGGGATGCTGGTGGTCCATCTCCATGCACTCCTGTGACTGCGTCCATTGTTGCTTGAAGGCTGTGGAGCGACCAAACTACTCTCAGCTCTGTACAAGGCTGGGGGCTCCGTGAAGAGGCTCCGGAGAGGGCTGGTTAAGATGCCATGTCCCCAGCTGCCTTCTTCTCCTGCAGCAAACCAGGCTGTGATCTCTTCCCCACAGCCCAGTATCCCAGCACAGCCCCGGCGAGCTGGGCTGGACATTACCTTTTGCTGGCTTCAGGCCACAAGCACTGGGAGGGATGGACGGTGGGGGTTGTCATCTCCAAAACGCCATTAAATTGGCTGCCCAAGCTTTCCACTAGGGCCTGCCTGGTACCCCTGAGCCACCTCAGTCCTGCCGGTGTTTGCAGGGAGAGCGAGGAGCCACCACCCAATCCTTTGGGGCTCGGGGTACATCTCCATCCATATCCCCGCAGGGAGACGGGGAGCAACCCGCTCCTGTCGCTGCCCTGGGGATCACCGTTGCTTTTGGGGCTCATACTGGGGTATTAGTCACCAGCCAGAGCTGCTGGCAGCAAACACCGATGGGATAATTAGAGCTAAAACACGAACTGCAGCGAAAGACTGTTCCCTCCACTGCTGCGTCTGGGAGCTGTGATGTGTTTGGAAGTCTTTCTTCCCACTACAGCAGGAAAGTCTCCTGCGTAGACACTGATATAAAACCTACCAGCTCCCTGGGTGATTTTAAGCGAGTGACAGGAAGGAAACAACTTTATTGCCTGAAAAAAAATCACCAACCCTCCACACTTCTGACGCAGACCACATGGCCGTCTGCAGAGAGGGAGCTGCGGCCCGAAATCCTGCGCGGGAGAAGGCAGGGGCAGACGGGAGCCGTGCCTGCTCGTGCGGGGAGCGGAGCGGCGCTGGAGTTGTGCCTGAGCTCCCCGCAAGGCGTTTCCGAACATCTCGCCCCCTTGCAGCCAAACTGCCCTCAAACTTCGATCCGCAGCCAATGCTGCCCGGCGGACAAATGGCAACCCTGCTGGAGATTTGCTCCTAAACGAGGGGTCTCCAAAGGAGACGGGTTTCAAACCCACCTGAAAAGTGAAGAATGACAGATGGGGCTATCAGTGGCAGCACCAAAAGGCTGGGGGAGGGCCAGAATGTTGCAGGGAAGGGTTTTTGAGGTGAGCAAATGCCCCGGATTGCTCTGACTGTGCTTTGGAGGCAGCTCCTGCTTACCTGGGGGGATGCCCTGGGCCAGCTGTACTAGCCCTGCAAGCCCTGGTTTCTGCCCAGACTCCCCAGGCAAACTGGGGGAGCCACTAGAGAGAGCTTTAACACACACTTTTGGTGGTTTCAAGAAATGTTTGCTGTCTGGGATACCCAGCACATCAGACCGTGTCCTGGCCAGAGCAAATAGATTCAAGCAGCATGATCCACGTTTTTTTGTTGGCTGCTGCTAATAAAGCCGCCGGCGAGACAGCCCTAAGTGCTATATTCGCACGGGAGCCACCTGCATCTCCCTGACCTGGGGCTGCGATGGAAAGGGAGGTCCGGAGCTGGGTGCGCGACACCCCAGTGTGCCAGTGCCGCCTGCAAGGGCTCCGTGGGGCTGGAGGTGGCCGGGGACGAGTGCTGTGCGTGGCTCGGGGACCAGCTGGGCTGGGCTCTGTGGTCCCAGGCAGCTGGCAGCGCCGTCCTGCCGTGCCTTTTGGGGACCTCTGCAGCCCTGTGCCCGCTTCTCCACCACCCCCCCGCCTCCACCCCGTCCCGTCTCTGCTCCAATTCTGTCAGTCTGGGTGCTGTTTGAAGCTGGCTTTTCCAGGGTGGGCTGTCAGACGGGATGCGGTTTGAGGCAGAAGCTCCACTATCAGAGATGAGAGGGAGTTTGCGGGAGCCGCAGAGGGGTGCCGCGAGGAGCAGCTTTCGAGCAGGCAGCGGGATGGGAGCACTGGGGAGCAAGGAGTGGGCTCCCTGTGAGCCCTCTGGCCCCTCCGTCCCCTCGGGCACCCCGCAGCAGGAGCCCAGCGTGGGGGTGTAGAGAGGCTGGGGCGTGCGGGGGGAGCCCCGGCATCCAGCAACCCCCCGTCCCCGTCCTCTCCGCAGGGCCCAGGCAGAGCCGCGCCGCCGGGTGGGTGCCGCGCCCCCCAAGTGGGGTGGTGGGAGATGGGGGGCGGCTTTGCCCTCAGGTCAGCCCCACTTGGGGGCAACGCTTTTGCGCCCTGCAGCGCCGAGAATTTTTGCCACCATATTTATGTTCTGCCGTCGTGTGCCACGGCCTGGCCCAGGCGTGCAAGGATGGATCACCATTCCGGCCGTGCTCCCTCGGGCAAAACAGCGCGGATCTGGGCAAAGTGGGTCGGCGAAAGGGTGTGCACGTGCGGGCACCTCTCCTCCGGGGCCACAGCCTGCAGCTCCCGCTGGCAGCCAGAGCCGGCTCGGGACTCCTCTCGGGGTGGGGGGGTATCAGAACTACCGCAAGTTTCAGATTAATTGCAAGTTCAATGACTGTGTACATGAATATTTAATTAGCCACGTCTTTCATGAATATGCATGACATGCAAATGCGAGAGAGAGAGCAAGCGGTGAGACACAAAGGTGGGGGAAGGCAGCGGGCGGCAGGGCTGGAAGCAGCAGCCCCTGCTCCTCGGGGACCCGCTTGTCCCCGTGGTCTGGCGCACGGGGACCACGAGCAAGAGGAGCGATGGGACGGCAGGAGATAACCTGGAGCTGGCAGCATGCGCCTTTGGGGTCGTGTGAGACCGGCAGGGACGCGTCTCTGCCATGTGCGAGACGGGCTGGTTCCTCGTGGCAAGGAGAAGCGAGGAAACATTCCGGACTTCCCTCTTGTCCCAGAATATATTTCCCAGTTCCTCTGGGACATGATCTCTCAAAGATCTGACCTACAGCCCGAAGAACTTTGTCAAACCGACCAAAAAGCCCCAAGGCACCAACCGAATCCAGGTAGCTCACACTGATGGGGGGGTCCTCACTCGTTTTGGTCAAACCAGCCCCCAAGACTGGGCAGTTCCTGCCCCTTCAGGGCTGCCCAGGCATCCGATGGCGATGTGGAGGTCGGCCATGGCAGGGGTGAAAGGAGGAGGGTGCAGGGCGACTGCAGGCACAGGAGCTCTCAGTCCAAACAGCCTCTGCACTGACCTTAGGGCACCGCATCTGGACTTCTGCGTCCCCGCAGGGAGGAGACCAGCAGGGTGCTCGCAGGACTGCATCTGCCAGGCTTCCGCCCCGGGGGACTCCATCCCCCTCTCAGCAAAGACACCCCGCACGGGTCTGCCGTTCCATCCAAAAACCGGCTGTAAATGTGCTGAAAACAGCAGTAGCGCTGAGAGCAAAACAGAATTAACTCGCGGTGCAAATACGCACACTGGGGGGTCGATGCGGGTCCCCCGGCTGCTGAGGCGTCTCCATCGCCACCGGTTTGGTTTGAAAGCTCCAGAGCTGTGAAAGGTGCCGGAGCTGGAGGGGTGGCGGGGTACCCGGCACCCCCTGCCCCGGCGCCCCGCGCCTCCTCCTGCAAACGGGGGGCCAGGGAGGGGTGCGGGGCCGGGGCTCGCAGGGAGAGTCTTATCTCTAATTACTGTTGGGATTGTTATTGTGATTAGTGTTAGTGGGGCCTGGCTGCCAGAGGCAGTTACTGGGGTGTTATATATCTGTCAGCACAGCTCTTTTTATGACTTGTAATTACAGCATGAAATAGCTTTTTTTATTATTATTTTGGCATTAGGAAAAGCTATTATGATGTGGGGATAAGACTGCTGCTCTACTTAATTTTCTGATAGAGAACACCGCCAGTGGCAATCGGTGGCTCCTGGGGCACGAGGGCCATGGGGGGGGGCAAGGGAGCCGTCTGTCCCCCACCGCCCACCGAGACCCCCCACGACCCACGAGGGGCTTTGGGGGGCGTCCAGCACCCCTGGGGGGGTGGCTCCACGCAGACAGACCTCCACCTCTCTACCACGGGTGATGCTGCTTTTCCTAAGCTTTCGGGAGAGCAGGTCAAGATGAACAGAATATCATAGAATCATGGAATGATTTAGGTTGGAAGGGACCTTACAGACCACCTAGTTCCAACCCCCTGCCGTGGGCAGGGACACCTCCCACTAGACCTGGTTGCTCAGTATCCTGCCTCAAATTTTCTGGAAGGGTTATTTTGGTCCAAAAGAGCATTTCACATCAAAATATATGAAGCACATACTGTGAATTCCTCCGGAGGAAGAAACAAATGTCTCACCTCAGACTCCGCTCTGGTAGAAGATCAGCAGCCTAGGCTCTGGTGTAAAAGAGGTGCTGAAGAGCCAGTCTCACCCCTAGGTCCTCCGCAGATGGGGCTGGTGCCGGGAGCAGCCTGCTCCGTGTGCCCGCTGGCCCTCCTGCTGCAGGAGGTGATGAGCAGATGTTCTCCGTCTGCCTTGTCCATCACCCCAGGGTCTTGCAAGCCTTGATCTGGTTGTCCACCAGCCTTCTCTCCAACTGATGGAGCCCTGGCCTCCTCCTCTGGATCTTCAGCACCTCCATCTGGAGATGGGTGCCCAGACCTGCGCACATCTCTCCAGGTACACAGGCTGTGACACCCTCCGTCTTGCTCCCAGCACCCTCTCAGGTGAGATTAGGGCCTGAGCCAGGTTTTTTCTGGCTGCTGCCAAACACTGAGTTTAGAGATGTCAGAGATGGCTCCAAGGTCCTTCCTGACCTGTAACCACCAGCTCTGAGTTCAGCATCATATAGACCTGACTCAGATTGTTTTCGTCTGGGTACATTTAGGGATGCCAGCCAGGGCATCTGGTCTAATATGCAGTTACTTCAGCTTGATTAATCACCTCTGACTGATCTGTGACACGAGTCTCCCCAGCACCTTTGACAGTAAAGACCAAGACAAAGAAGTCGCTGACCTGCTCTGCTGCGCCCTCTGCATCCCCAAGCACCTCTTACCCCCGAGCCATCAAATTGGTCCCACCAATTTTGACACCTCTTGCTTTTGATGAATTTCCTCACTTTGATGCTTTCTTTCATTTTTTTGGCAACTTGTCTCATTTTTACATACTTTCCTTTCCTAAAATTGAGTATATGTACACTGGATTTCTTTGGCCCGCACTGTCCCTCTGCAGCATTAAACCTAGTCGGACTGTGTTCCCTGTTACGGACCAGTTCACCCACGGACACGGCTTGAACCAGGTCCTGTGCGGCACTCCACACTGAGTCCAGAACAGCATCATTTCCTGGGGATTTTAGACAGTTTTGTTCAGGGATCATCATTTGTGTCCAGGAGTGTTATCTCTGCATCCATCTCTACCTGTCTATCCTGACAAGGCAGCAGTCGGATCTAGACAGGGTAGCTGAGGTCTCCTGCTGTCATCTTCCACTTGAAATTTGCAGTTTCTCTAATCCTAGTTAACTTTTCCACATCAGCCCTATCATTATTACCGTCTGGGATTTTCCCCCGCAGGCAGCCTGATTTGCCTTGCTTATTTATTGTGACGGCACGTCTCGCTCCAGGCTTTCCAGAGGCACACTGAGCTCTGGCTGCATCCACCCCTAAATCAGACCACTCTGGACCAGGCGCCCTTCTTGCTGCCTTCCCGTGACCTCTAGTCCAAATCCCCCTCCCCAGGTCTTCTCCGGTGCCAGCTAAGCTTTCCTGTCCCTCCCACCAAAAGACTCTCCAGGACCTAAGTTGCTAAATCCCTTCTCTCTGCTCTGGCTTCTCTCAGGCATGGGAATGCCACCAGCTTCTCATTCTCGGAAAACACCCAGGACCCCTCAAAGTCTGCAGCTCTGCCCCGAGCCCGGCATAAGAGGAAGGGCAGAGGGGACGAGCTGGCCCAGCGGGCCCTGCCTGCATCATTCCCTGCCTGCTCTGCACCCTGTCTGTCCAGCCATGTCCCGTCAGGGCGCTCCCTGCCACTGTGTCCCAGAGCCTGGGGCAAGGAGCAGCGTAGAAGTGTCGTTTCAAGGTCTCTCACCTGGGAACAGCTCCCAGAGCCACACGCAGGTACTGTCCTGCCCCTTCTTCTGATCTGCAGGCAGCTCAGCATCCCTGCCGTGCCAGCATCCCTGCCGTGCCAGCATCCTTGCCACCTGGCCCTCACCCCAGCGCATCCTGTGGGACCAAACTGCACGGGGGACGCTTTGCCAAGCATTTCTGCCATGCCTTAGACGCACAGATATACATCGGAGCCCCTCTAGCTGCTGCTGCGGTGCCCAGGCCACGCTGCCCTTTGGGAGGGAGACCTGTGGAGCTGCTTAGAGGCACGGCATTCCTGACGGGCAGGGAGCCGGAGAGCCCAGGCGCTGGGTTTGGTGGAGCCCCACCTGAGCCCATGCACTGTTAGCTGCAGCGCAACCTCTGCATGCTCCGGTGGATCCACGGATGTCTAGTGGGTTTGGTTTGACTTGGAGTAAAAAGGTGTCTCGTTTATTCATTTTACCAGCTTAATTTGGCAGCTTTGTACTCACAACTTGCCTGAATGTTGCTAATAAGGAGCTCTGGATTACAAAATGCTCGGGGACTTTCTCATCCAAGCTGTGATCCGTTCCACATCTCGCTTTCTCTAGTGGCTCTAGCCACGGAGTTACCTGCTGGGAGCCTGGACGCCTGACCCTTTCCCCCTCTGTCATTATCATGTGGATTTGACTAATATTGGCTGAATCTATTTCCATAAAGCCTCGTTCCCTCTGCGAGTTCAGAGCGGAACAGAACTTCCTCCGCTGCGGAGGAGACGTGGCAGGGATGTGGGTATGTGTTGGGCTTTCTCCTCGTTTCCTACGACAAGAGAAGCGCAAGAAAGGATTGGCAGGAAAAATGGAAGCCACCAGTATGCCCAGGGAGTTGTCCCTTCCCAGAATGAACTGTCTCCGCAGCCGGAGCAGTTTTTGCACCTGCACGTGTCCCCCCTCTCACGCACACCAGGACCGGCAGCCTCTTGCCCTCCAGGGAAGGGATGGGAGCGGGACGCAGGGCTGCTCCCAGGCAGGGCTGATGACTTGTTCATTGCGTATAAATAATCTCTGTCCAGGCCCTCAGTTAAACCTGGGAGCTTTCCAGCAAAGGCTCCAGCTTTTGTTGCCACAGTACAGCCACAGCCAAGGCGAGGATGAAGCAGAAGGGCAGTGGGAGAACGGCTGCCCGCTCTCGTGCGAAGTAGGGTGATGCCTCGGACCACACAGGAGGAAGGGAAGGAGGTCCTGCAGGGACAGGGACAGCCCTGGGGAGATGCCAGGAGAACTTCTTTCATGGAGACATACCCAGAAGGTCCAGACTGTTCCCAGCATGGAGAGGACAGAGGGATGGGGAGATGGCAGCGATGGCAAAAAAGAGTTTCTAGAGAGGCAGAGCCAGAGGCCTGGGCTGTGCGCAGGGAGATGGGAAGCTGGGAAAAGAAAAGCCAAGGAGTGTGCTGGGGAGGGGGCCCGCTCCCATGGGCAGGGGGCGCGTGGCAGAAGGGGACCAGCAGATGGGGGGTCTGCAGGAGGTAGGTCCTCTCCCCTGCCTGTACCTGCCAGGAGGTGGAAGCCCGGAGCCAGCAACTTTATCTCCTTCTTCTTTTGCTGCCTGCACGGTGCCAGCTGCCGTGGCTGCAGCAGCCGTGTGATGTTTTATTGAGGCCTCTTAACAGAGGTGGGCTGGTGCTCCCTGGCAGTCGTGGGCACATCAAGCTGGAGCTGCTGCTGGAGAGCCGTGTTAAAAAATGCAAGCTCTGGAGTGAAGCGGGGCAGAAAGGCGAGCTGGCTCGATGCAATTACTGCTGACAGCTCTTCCGAGCGAGAGCATGAGAGAGTCGACAGAGACTTTGAAGTCCTGGACAATTTGTGATGGAAAAATCCCAGGCTCTGAAGCTTCCGCGTATGTTTAGCTTTAGGTATTATAGTGCTGGGCTTATGGGCTCAGAAACTCACGTCCACGCTGAACAGCCAGTCCAAAGGTCTCCTTTCTCCAAAGGGAAGGAAGAGTTACCTCCCGTTTATCTGTCCAGATGTAGTCAAGCTATATTCAGAAAAGGTCTCGGTTCCCCTGGCAGGGCTTGAGGCAGAGCGCTGCTCCCTCATTCCTCCCCGAAAGTGGTTCAGAGAAACAGCATTTAGTAACCAGCAAAGGTTAAAGTACCTTTGGGGGAACATTCCCATCATACGTTGAAAGCAGCTGATTCAGGACGGTTAAAGCCCACATTTTCCTCCTGCTGATGATCTCTGGGCAAGCTGAGCACTGAGGATGGTGTCTGCAGTGCAAGCAATGTTTGGATTGACCGGGTGGCTGCATCTCAGCGAGCCAAAGGTGCCAATTAGGGGACGGCGGGGAACATGGCAGTTGACGCCTGGTTCCTGGCCCCGTCTTCTGCCCCAAACTGGCCCATAGCTCCAGGCCATGAGCCCAGTCCCGCCTGCCTCACCTCTGCCTGCCCCCTGCCGCTGTCCGATAGCCCAGGGCTATATGTGGCCACGCTCTGCGGTGACCGCACAGGGATCCCAAAGGACAGCTTTGCCACGGACACTTGTTAGACGAGACCAGCTCTGCTTGGTGGGAGCTGAGGAGCCCAGCGCGGTGTGCTCCGCGCTAGCAGGGATGCCCGTCCCTGTGCATCCCAGCCCACCCTGGGAGGACGGCGAGTGACGGGAACCTGCCCAGGGCATGAACGGAGGAGGCTGGAGCGGGGATCACACGTCTCTCTGGGTCCAACAGTGTTATAGCAGCACAGCACAAGGAAGGCTGCCTCATACATTTATTTATGAGCCACCAGTTATCAGTTAATTTGGCCTCTCAAATATGTTTATCACATCTGAAGTCATTCCGGGGGGGTGGGGAGGGGGCTTGTCTGCAGGCACTCCGATGGCTGTGGTGCTTTCCCCTCTCCGGTCCCTGTTTGAAAGGGATTAGTTTAAAACATCAAAAGCACTTGCTTTAAGTTAGCGTTTGATGTTGCCTTAGGCTAGCTCTATTTGAGCTCACAAAGGAGGAAACACGCGTGCAGCATGAGCCGGTCGCAGCCCGCGCCCTCCTGCCTCGCAGTCCTGCCGGAAAGCCTGTTCGCTCAACAGGATCGGTTTCAGCTACAGCTATTCCAGGACCGGCAGAGCCATGCGGCGCCTGCAGTGGATCTCACGGCTCCTCGGCAGGCTGCTAGCCCTGCTGTGGCAAAGGGTCTGGCCAGCCGGCCAGCCCACGGGTCTGGCGCGCTCGCGGCTTCTGTAGGTTTCCTGCAGACCCCACCGTGGTCGCTCGTGCCATCCCTCGATCCCTATCCACGCATAGGGCCTCTGCGGAAGGTTTCCAAGGGACCGTTGTCAAATGGGCTTTTGGATTAGGTCTCAATTTCCCTGTTGCTTTTGCCAAATGTGCAGTAGGCAGTGTCAGTGTCGAATGCGTTTCTTGGATTCTTTAAAATATTTTGTTCCCCTGTGCTACACAGATCTTAACAGTAATCCTCCTTTCTGAAAAATGAGTTTAATATGTCTGAACCCAGCATTCCCCGAGTATTTGGCCTCTGGGATCCCTTTTCCTCCTGATGCCATGTCACGCACATCATTTCTAGAGAACAACAGGCTTTGAGAAGGAAATAAATGACATCCTTACAGTTCCTCAAATAACAGGAGTTGCTCCATGAATGATGGGATTATATCTACTCCTTCGAGGTTTTAAACCAAACTCGAGACGCTGTCACCAAGTTGCAGGCATAAGGCGGAACAGACGTTTACCCACAGAGCAAATGCCCAGCTTCGGTTTTGAAGTACCAGTTCACGGGGTGGCTGAGGTCGGGAGGGACTCAGGAGGTCACCTCGTCCAGCCCCCTGCCCGAGCAGGGTCACCCTGGGTGGGTTGCCCAGGACCGTGCCTGGATGGTTCCTTTGCATTCCTTGTCGAATTGGAAGTCTGGCTCAGAGATAGCTCACCGCTTCCCGTGCAGCCACCTTCCGAGAGGGTTTGATGTCCAGTCTCTGGCCCTCTGGCCCCTGTAGCCCCCAGTCCCTCTGCCTCACCCCAGCTCCGACTCTCCGTCAGACCCGTGTGAGCGCCCCAGAGCCCCAGCCTGCTGCCGCAGCGGCCGCCTTGCTGCGCTGCGCTGCGCTGCGCTGCGCTGCGGGCAGGATGGATGTCTGTGCTGCGCTGCGGGCAGGACGTCTGCGCTGCGCTGCGGGCAGGATGTCTGCGCTGTGAGGGCTCCGTCCCGTCAGCCCCGTGCAGCTACACCAGGTCTGAGCCCTGTGAAGCCCTGAACGCTGCAAAGCTTGGCTGCCGCAAGACGCGGTGCCGCCTTCCCCTGATCCCATGGAAATGCTTGTGTGGCCTTGTAAGGAACCAATGCCAGGAGGCGCTGGCATTAAAACTTGCCGTTCTGCTTTGCCTGGTGAGGTTTAACCCAAATCCTCCCCCGAGTCCGGTTTGTGACACAGCTGCGCATCCGTTGTGCAACGGGGGGGGATGGGGGAGCTGCGGGAGGGACAAGGCAGGAGTGACGATGCATCAGTGACGATGCCTTGAAAGGAAACCCCTGGCCCGAACTGAGGTCTTGGCGTTTGCTTCAGCAGTGGCGCTTCGCCACAGGGAAGCCGGGAGGAAGGGCAGCTTCTCCCACTTCTGCAGGATCTGGGGTAATAAATAAATCAGTGTAGCTTTTCTGCTAGCCCAGACCCCTTCTGCGCTCTGGGTTGCCGCATGCGCGCGCCAGCGAGAGGCAGGAGGCAGACGGCGTTGCACCCGTGGGCGACCCGGTCCCCCGCGTGCACAGCGCAGCGGAGCCCTTGGGCCCCAGCAGTGACCAGAGGACGTGCTTGGGACGGTGTGACAATGATGATGGCACCGGGACGTGCGGTACGGCATGTCTGAGGCAATACTTCCCTACATATCCCTGCCTCAGGGACCAGGGCGCCCATGGAGCACTCTGGCACCTCGCGCCTGTGTGACAACAGCATCTCTGCTGCTAAAGCATTAACAAGATGACAAACACGGGTCCTTCAGCCTCTGGAAACCTGGCGAGGAGGGAAAGAGCCAGCCCGCAACAGGGGTGATGCCGCCGCCGGTCCTAAAGTGCCCAGGGAGCCCACGGCAGGGACCCGGCCTCTCCAGGCAGGAGCGATGGAGAAAGGGACGCCAGCGGCTCCCTTCCATCTGCCCAGCTTCCAGCCCAGTGCTACCAGCATGCCATCAACCTTGGCAGGCCATGCTCTGCCCCACAGAGCTGGGGACCTGAAGCCTTGTTTGCAAGTCACCGTGGTAAATGTAAATTTAATTGAGGTGTAAAGTTAGCTATACCGGAGCCCCATCAAACAGGGCTGAGATCATTTGCCATGGGGTGACAGGCTGGGCTCACAAACATCCTCGTGCTCACTTTACCTCTTGCGAGGGTTTGGCTTGGTGTTCACAAATGATCCAAAAGTTACCGCTCTGTAAAATTATAGACCAAATAGCTTAGATCTTTCCTGGCTGCTAGAGCTCGCCCGTGAGTCGGAGACCGTTGCACTGTGGGGACATCGCAAGGGAACGCTGCAGGTCTCCCTCCTTGACTTGGTGCTACCCAAGCGCTCCATCAGTGAGCCGGAGGAGAAGAGGTGTTTTCTGGGGAGGTTTCAGGCTGCCAGAGTTTTAAATATTGTTAGAAGCAACTCAGGTTTACAGCACGGTGGAGAGCCGGAGGCACGCCGGGCTTGCTGGCTGGCGCGGCTGCGGGCTCTGCGCTCTGCAAGGGGCGTCCGGCGGCTCCTGCCCTCCCTCGGGAGCGGGATGCGCCTGTCCGGGCGCAGGCAGGGGCCAAGGTGTGGAAGAGGCTTCGGAGCTGATGGCGGGGAGAGTGGCCTTGCCAGAAGGATGCACCTCGGTCTGTGAAAGCACGGAAGCACGTGGGAAGATCAGTGTGACGGGGCACGGCTGCAGCGTGCCGCTGCGCTGACTGGCTGCGTCACCGCTTCCATTTTGCATCTCTCGGCATTTCTGTCATCGCTTGTACCCGCGCCATGGGGCTCGTCTCCCTGATTATCTCTCCTCACTGCAGCACCCCCGGGAGAGGCGCCGAGGGGGTGGTCTCTGCTGGAGGAGCACGTACCCGCGCTCCAGGGCTGCAAGGCTCCCTAGAAACCGAGACGCACGTGGGGCAGAACTGCTCCCTGCTTGCATGCCTGGGAGCGGGGAGCAAGCAGCCCACACATCCCAGTACAGGGAGAAAGGTCCTGCCACATCTGTGAAGGGGCCGGCACATGAAAAGAGCATCTCTAGCCCCCAGCGATGCCACGTTCTCCCACAAAGGTCTTTAAGACCTTTTATTTAGAGATGCAGAGATGGGCGGCTCACCCGCTGGCCGGGTGGCAGCCTGGGGCGTCCTCGGCAGGGCTGAGTGCCGCCGATGCCCGGGCAGCAACGCGGGCAGCCGAGCAGCCCAGGGAAAAGGCAGTTGCCCGCACCCACAGCCGACGGAGCGGGCGGGATAATCTTCTGCAGCGCGGCGGCTGCAGATGTGGGGCTCCAGCTGTGTTTCTGGGGGCAGGCAGCAGCGGCAGCGCTGGCAGCACCGGCGGTCTCGCTCTCCTGCTGCTCTCTCCAAGCGACTCCCTACCATCGGAGCCGCTGGTGCTGAGAAAATGGAAAGGGCAAACCGCTGGGGTGGGAAGGATGGGGGTGCTGTGCTGCCAGGCTCCGCTGCCCGCGTGCCGCCGGCACGGTCTGTCCGGCTTGAGCGAGCAGTAAGTGACTGCAATTGCCAGGTGAAGGCAGGAGCGGGATGACAGGGAAGCCTCACACTGGCCTCTTGTGGGTTAAATCACGCCACCGGTCCTCAGGAAACCTCTGCTCTTGCTGAGCATGACAGCTGTGGACCCTGCTGGATAAAGCGTTGCCCAAACACCCTGCACATCCCATCGCCTTTGTTCACGGAGAGGGGAGCAGGCGTCTCCTGTGAGCGGCCATTAAGCATCTGTCAATACCAAAATTGCCTCTCCCTGCACAAGTGCACAAGCACAATTGTTTGCAGCTGGCACACCAGGGCGATCGACTGCCTGCATGACAAGGGGCTGCGATGGAAAGAGGGTTACAAACACCCAGGACAAAGGCAGCCATGAACTGCCCAGATAATTGAGTGTCTTCGTGGCTGCCTCTTCCTAAGGACAGCAACAGACGTCGCCCTTCGCTCAAGACCCGTGCTGGAGGCTGGCCACTGGCTTGGCTGATTGCCCTCGGCTTGTGCCAGTCGCCGGTCACCGGCTCGCCATCTCAGAGTGACTCTGACGGTGTATTTTGTTCATTCAAATTCTGTTATATTTTATGGGCTGAAATCATCCATGTGAGATTTAATTTTCCATCAGCTCCAAAGACTTGGTCAAGGCTGGTGGAGGGTTGGGGGAGAGCATTCAGCATTAGCCCTTCCCTGCCCCAAACCGCCTCTGCCCAAAATGAGTCCAGCGGGTTAAGCCCAGGGCTGCACAGCCACTGACCTCAAAAAGTCAAATAACAAAAAGTCATTTTGTTAGTTGAATAAAGGGTTCTGTTCAACTGGATGTAAAGTGGTTGGGTCTGATCAGGGGGTGTCTCCACCTGCGGAGGTTTCCAGTCCTCGTGGGGACAGAGCCGGGACGCCTCGACCCAGTGCTGCCAACGGTCCTGCCCTGGCAGGGCGGCCCGACTGGGCACCCCGGAAACCCCCTTCCTGCCTGCGAAGCTGTGTGATTTCTGGCATGTTTCCAACGTTTTTATTTTTTTAGAGAATCCAAGGAGGGGTTCAGGTGTGAAAAATGGGTCTGCCTTGCAAAAGGGAAGCGTTACTGGAATGGTGATGTAAAAGGAGCCAGCAGAAACAATCATAAACAAGACACTAGAATTAAACCCAAATTTTATTTTTTTTTTTTTCTTTTTTATGCCTGAGGATTGTTGCTATGTTGCAAAGCAGCTGCTGTGCCCATGGGAAACAGGGAGTCAGCTCTCCCCGAGCTGAATGGAGAAGCAGCACCGCCAAGGAAACAGCAGCACCACTGAAGAAGTTCTGTTTTCAGACTCTCCTCCCACTTCACTGATATCCAGTGTTCCTGCTAAATCAGGGACAGGCGAAGAAATACAATTTAATTTTGAGATCAGGGCAGCATTCCCAGTGGGCTCTCTGTGTGTGGGAGAGCCGTTCCCCGAGGTTCTCCTCCCAGTGAGGGGCTGCTCCAGCTCTGGCTGAATTGCTGGGTGTTCCGTACTGGAGAAGCGCATGGGATTTCCAGTCTGACGCAGCAGCTTTGTATCCGATGGCTGCTCTGCATCTCACCGTCTCGGTATGCCAGGTACCTGTTTACAGGGAAACAAAGACAGTACGGGTAAACAACAGAGAGACGAAGCCAGGATTCCCGATTTCAAGCTTTGATGTGTGTTTATTTCCAAAGAATCTTGATTCAGATACAAAACCTGGGCAGAGGAGAAAATTTTTTTAATTGCAGTGCGTCTGCTCTTTTCTGGTGCTGCTGGCACTGGGAGAGATTTTATCTCTTCATGCAGGCTTTCTTTTGGACCCATAACTCTTCGTATTTCTTAAGCCCTGTAGATTCGCAGGCTTTGGGGCAGCAGCATTAGAGGTGGGGGGGAGGCACAACACACAAAATGCCCCTCAGCCGTCCCGTGCCCCACGTCCTTCCGCAGAGACCGCAGCACCATTATTTATTTTTTTCAATTTTCAAACAAACTCTGCGAGTCGGACAGGTGTTTTCCATTGCAAATTGGGCAAAACTGGGCCATTTTGACAGACTGCGTTGACTTCAGCAGACAGGTAACTGCAGATGAGAGATGCTTTTCATCATTTTTTTCCCGCCCACCCCTCCCCACCGCCCGTTAGAAGTGCCAGGGTCAGGTCCCGTCTCTTTTTGCCTCTCCCTTCCACCGCTTTTCACCACCGCGGCACCAGGCTGTCGGGCACGACGGCGTCCCCCCAGGCTGGGCACAGCCCGCCCGCCCCCGTGGCACCCGCTCCCCTCCGAGGCCGACTTGCACCGTGTGTCACCTCGGTTCTGCGGACGCCCCAGAGCAGAGGCTGAGCCTGCGGGGACTGCCTGAGCCCTTCCTTCAGAAACAAGCTGGCAATAAGCGGATGTGCCGGCCGCGGGGACGGTGTCCTCGCTGGCGCGCTCCACGGCTGGTCCGCGGGCTGCTTTGCACGGGAGCTGCGCCAGCGCCGTCCCTGCTCTGCGATCAGCATCTCCGCTGTCTCCCTCTGCTGCTTTGTTTCCCGGCACCTCACTAGTCCTTGCCAGGTCCGGGATGTCTGTCACCTTCCGGGGATAATGACTTGGCTGTTGCTTTCTATGTTCTTCCACGGGACCGCGTGTGTTTGGTCAGGTGCTGCGTATTCAGTGCTGCACGTCTGCTCTGCGTCGGCGGCCAGCTGCTCCCGCCGACCTTTCCCGTGGATCCCATCCGTACCTCGGTGCTGTGCTTTCAGCGGCCCGTCCTCGGGGCTGCAGCAGCTGCGAGCTCCGGAAAACACAATCCAGGGCATTAGATCTCCTTTCTTGTCAGGAGGGGTCCGCCCCTGACAAACCAGAAGCTATTTTTGCTCTCGGAAGACATCGCTGAGAGAGCCACTGCTCTCGCATGTGCCATCTGCAGCGCGTGACACCACCGCCCGTAGCAGATAACAGCGTTTCTGCTTTCTTCTCCTCTTCGCTTTTCCCTTTCATCTAGGCCGTTGCAATTCCGCAGTTTGCCTGCTGGGATCAAAGGCGGCCCAGGTGGTGAACACATCTGCCTCCAGCTCTTCCAGGCGGGAGCCGGCTCTGCAGAACCGCCACGGGCCACGTTTCCTCACTGCGTCAGCCCGGGCACAGCCACGATCTCCGCTCCTCCTTCCCTGCAGCCCGCTGCCCTCCCCGTCAGATGCACGGCAAAGGCTGAGCGACCCCGAACGCCGGCGGCAGGCGGACGGTAGCGCCCCGCCTCGCAAACCGAGCGGCGCAGGACCAAGCACATGGCCAGCCGAGCTCCTCAGAGCTCCTCCGCCCTCCGCGAACGCCGACCTGCCAGCCGCCCTCCGGCACCGGTTCACACCTCGCCACCAGCGCGAGCGCTTGCACCAGACTCACATAAACCAGCGGCACTGGGGTTCGGGGCTGGGGGTGCTTTGAAACCCTGCTGCTGTCCCAGTCACGCGGCCGTGCCTCTGGCTAAAGGAGCGTGGTTCTCCGTAGGGACCTCTCCCCTGGGACCGGGCACTTCCCGGCCCTCCCTGTTCTCATGCTTGGAAACGCAGCTGTACTGATCCCTGATGGGGTTAGCCTCCTTTGGTTTTGTGCCAACATTGCTTTTAAACAAATAACGGCTTTCTCCTCCACCTCCTCCCCTGCTATGGTTATGGGCAGCACCTTCAGCAAGCTCTGGCTTGGTCCCACCTCATCCTGCAAGTCTGCTGACCAGACCTGCGGTGCGCTCCGCAAGAAGCATTCTCCCATGCACCCCGTTTCTCCTACACCAGCCCCCGCGACCCTCCGCTCCCTCCTTCATCCCCCTGACGCTGACAGCGTTTCCAAAATCTGGACCATCCCCTTTCTCATTAGCACACCACTGCCTTTTTTGGAAGGGCTGGGAAGAGAAACGCACAACGAGATGGTCTCCACGACTGACTTGGTCCCAAGCCAGCACTCTCCTACCCAGCCTGAACCCTTCAGCCAGGTCCCGAGTGTCCTCGTCCTTGACTGTCCCAGCTCCAAGGGGTCATTCCCGGAGCGGTGCCAAACCAGGTGCTGTACTCAGCCCCGCGTGCATTCAACCTGCAACGTTTCCAGTCGGCTTCTCTGCGATGGCTTTGGCCTCTCCTGTGGAGACACAAAGCTCTTCGCACTCGGGGACCCAGGCTAAAACCTCCTCCTCTGCCTGAGCTGACACTCCTCTTTGGTTAACGCCTGTGGGGAGGCGGACGTCTTCAGGGACCTCTTTGGATCAGACGTTCAGGTGGTCTTGGCATCCGCCCTGAACGAGCAGCTCGGCACTCTCGAGTCCGCTGGAGATCTCTGTGGCCCTGTGCCTCAACCTGATGGTGAGGGTGGCTGGAGCAGGCGCAGACCCCCTGCACGGACCCCCACCGCCTCAGCCCCCGTGGGCACACAAACCCCGGAGCCCACTGGAGCGTCTCGCTCTGTTACTTCTCGCTTGGCTACGCCATGTCTAACAGGGGAGATTTTATGGTTTTGTTACTTTCAGCCCAGAAGACCTCACCTTTTTCCAAGTGTTTGGAGCCGCTGGTAAGCAGCTTTGCAACGTTCGTTTTCCAGATCACCATCTCACAAGCAGAGACCCCATCACTCCCCTCTGTTTCCCCGTGGGATGACAGCAAAAAGCACACCAAAGGGGGGCGGGAGGAAACCGAGCTGTCCCGTGGGATGCTGACGATGCAGGAGACGTGCCAGGAGCTGGTGCCAGACTCCCCTGGAGCCTCCGGGGGAGATAAACACCTCCCTGCAGAGCCTCCCCGCCTAGGCAGCGGGAAACGTTCCTCCTTCTCCCGCATCCTTCCTCCGCAGCGAGCATCCCCGCTCGGCTGGATCCTGTGCTGGTTCCCAGAACGAGGTGCCGGCCCGGCTCCGTGTTTGGTCACGGCAGCGGGAGCTCTCCTCGGGCACACATGGCTGAGGTCTTTCAGCTCTGGTTGGCATTACCTCCCCCCTCCTCCTCCTCCTCCTCGCAAGTATTCTCACATTTTTTCCCTCCCCTGGGGCTGCCCCCCTGCCTTTCCACAGCCTTCCGAGGGCTTCCAAGGGCTTCCAAGGGCTTGATGCATTTGCAACCCTCCAATGACGACTTTTCCCCCGGTGCAAATAAAAATTAGGTGTTTTTCCAATTAGCAGCAGAGAGAGGCAACGCAGCCTTGATCTGGCCTGAGCCTCCTCTGAAGCTGAAGGCAGCTTTGCCTGCCACGCCGATGGCAGGGAGCGGGGGGCGTCGGGGACCCTGCCCCTTCTCTTCATGCGCCCACCGCTGGCCTGAGCAGTCCCCTCTCCACCCCGCCGCTGCTGGGGAAGGGGGGTCACCCACCGGCACGGGCCAGCCTTGGACTTACACCTCCCAGCCACGCTTCTTACGGTTCCCCTCCCAGACTTCCAAATCCAGCCCGTTCAGCAATGGGCATGAATTCATATATCAGATCAATTAAAAATCCACTCCATTTTATTTTTTAGCTTGTAGAGAACAAACAACAACAGCGCCAGAAAGGTATTTAATATACGTCGTGATTGCAAATTTTATATCCCCAAATTGGAGTGTACTGTACTTAATTCAATTAGACATTACAAAACTCCCTTCAGATGTTAATAAACTCAAGAACTTACAACTCACTTTATTTGTAGCTCTTGCAACACCAAACTGCTGTTATTTATATGTTTCTAGACTATTTCTAAACATAACAGATTTTTATTACTTTCTGGCCATATGCCCAGAATGGGTAAAGTTTGGGGGGAAAAAAAAATCAAACACAGGAACTTCTCTTTCTGTTTTTCTCTCCCCTTTCCCTGAGTGACTACAAAAAGTGGAAAAAAAGAAAAGTGGGGGGTTAGTTGCTGAGGAGGTCGTATGAAATACCACCAGAGGCTCCTCTCGGCTGTTGGAGCGCAGCGTGGTGAAGAGCGGTGGCATCCTGCAGAAATCCAGCGTCGGATGCTCCCCCTCGGCCCAGACCCTGCATGGTCCATGCTTTTGCAGGCTCTTTCTGGAAGCGGGTTTTCTCTGGCCTCTTTGGGAGCTGTGCTGCGGGGTGGTGCTGGGGTGGTGGCGCAGAACAGAGGGAGTGATGCTCATGGAATCACAGAATCATAGAAGGGTTTGGGCTGGAAGGGACCTTGAAGACCATCCAGTTCCAACCCCCTGCCATGGGCAGGGACACCTCCCACCAGACCAGGTTGCTCCAAGCCCCGTCCAACCTGGCCTTGAACCTGGTTTGTATCTCATGCGATAGAGACATTGGCAGAGGAAGCACCGAAACTGCGGGGGTGAGAGACAAGGGGCCGGGGGCCAGAGGAGCTCTTTTACTGCTGGCGGTGCATGGCACAGATGGGTGAAGACTGGACTGAAACTTCCATAAAGTCGGTGCTTTTCCCGTTGTTTTAAAAGAGAGGGGCTTTGGGGTGAAATGGTCGTCGGGACCCACACCTCTGCAATCAGACGGGCTCAGGGTGGGTATTTACAGCCGTGCCCGGGCGTCACAGACCCGGCAGCGCCGTACAGTTCCACGATGTAGGACCTGGCACTGCTGCAATGCAGGAAAGGTTGTACCCAGCACAGGCTGATGCTTCCCGGGAAGCCCATGCACCACCAGCACCCTGAACTGCTTAACTGGTGAGGAGCCATCCATCACGCAGAAGGTACAGCCCGAGGGTGCAGGTCTTTTCCTCCCTCAGGCTCCGGCTTCTTGGCCCTGGTTTGACACACCATGCCACGCCAGGAGAGCTGGAAAGCAGCCCCTTATCCATGGGCCATTTAGCACTGAACCTCCAGGAGGCTCAGCCGCCGCTGGAGCCAGCGCTGAAGATGTCACTGGCTCCAGCACACGTCGCAGGGACGTGGGGACGCCACTGAGCGGCCGCCTGCTGGAAACCACTGTTCGTGTTAGCAGCTCTGCGGTGGAGCGCCACGGACATCATCACCTCCGGCTCCGCACCCCGGCCCGCCTCCACCACGCGTCCCTTCCGCAGGGTCCCTTCTGCCCTGGGGTTCCATCCCTTCTGACCACAGGGCTGAAGGGGAAGATGGTCCTCACAGCTCTGCTCCCTCATCTGGGCACCGATGAGTGAGGGAAGGCGGGGGAATGCATGGCTCCCAAACCTGTTTCTGTGCAGCTACTCCCGGACAAACACGAGAGCAGGTCAAACACGAGAGCAGGTCAAACACGAGAGCAGGTCTGGAGCTTGTGGTAGGTGTCCCGGCTGCCTGCGCGGTTTATGGGAGCACTGAGACACAGCACAGGCAGCCGGGGCATCTAGCCGAGGCTCCTAGACCCCGTTCCAGGGGCCAAGTTCCCTCCTGGTGTAGCCTGAGGGGGCCAAGTGTCCGCCTGAGCCACGACATCGTGCAGGCACCAGGGAGCGCGGTGACGGTGGCGCGGGCAGAGCTGATGCATGCTGAGGAGCGCTGGCGTGATGTGCAGCAGTTCCGACGTGGTGTCCATAAAGGCGTTTGATTGCTCTTAATCTCAGCTGCTTTCCGGTTATTAACACGCGTGTCTGAGCTGCAGAGGGGCTTGCGCTCAGCTCCCTTAATTAACAAGAGGGGAATTTTCTCAGCTAGTTAAATCCTGGCTGTAATGAGCAGCTCCATGCTGGTGCTAATGGTATCTCGCTCGCCCCGTGGAGTGACGACAGCTCCCCGCAAGGCAGGGCTGGCACGTCCCCAAGGACCCTACAGGTTTTCCCAGCTTTCCCAATGCTTTCCTCTCTCCTTCCCCTCGTTCCCCACTGCCACCACCCTGGCTCCCTCGTCTCCCCAGTGGTTTGGGTGCTGCAGGGGGCTGCCCGCGCCACGCACCCACCGCCCTGCCCTCCCTGGGGACTGTGCATGGGGAGAGGTGATGGGGCTGGGGGAGAAGGCACAGGAAAGGCGGCACGAAAAGGGGACTAGGGGATGGGGGGCTGAACTGAAAAATAGAAATTAACTGGGCTGCCGTGACTGAAATTTAAAAAAAAAAATAAAATAAATTTCTGGTTTTCTCCATGAAAATCTCACTGTTTCACCTTAGAATCACAGAATCCCCTAGGTTGGAAGGGACCTTTAAGATCATCGGATCCAACCATTAACCTAACACTGCCAAGTCCACTGCTAAACCATGTCCCTCAGCACCACATCTACACATCTTTTAAATACCTGCAGGAATGGCGATTCCACCACTGTTCCAATGCTTGACAACTCTTTCAGTGAAGAAATTTTTCCTAATACCCACCCTAAACCTCCCCTGGCGATGAGGCCATCTCCTCTTGTCCTAAAGCCCCTCCAGGTGCTGGAAGTCCAGGGGGCAGGGGCTGTGCTCACAGTGGCCAGGACAGGGTTTCCTCACAAACCACTTTGATGTCCCCACAGATTTTTGCTCCACTGTAAACCTCCGATGACTCCAGACCTCCTGGGCCAAGCCACCCTCCCTCCAAGCCGTGTCCCTGCTGACACAGCATCCCTCACCTCCCAGCCAGTGCCCGAGCCCGGGGCACGCTCCGGCGCTCTCCTCGGGGTTACGGAGAGGAGCCCAGCAAACCCGCTGCCTTCAGTTCTCCAGGGCTCTCACAAGTACCTGGAAACAAAATGTTTGGGAAGTGTCAAAACAAGCCATTTGCCAATTAAACAGCTTTTGCTGCTGGCCTGAAGTGTTTTGTCAGCCTCATCCCAGCTGAGGCTGCTCAGCCAGTTGCGCGGCTCATTATAGACCCTCCAAAAGAGCAATTTGCTCTAAACGCAGATTCCCTCAGCTCTCCATGCTGTGCCAAACTGTGGCGCACTGCTGGGAGACCCGGTCAACGCCTACAAATCCCGCTGAGCCTCTTGCTGACATGCGACCCTGCCTCTGTCCCAGGGGACAAGGGGTGACACTTGCGCCGGTCGCTGGTGACCAGCCAGCATCTCCTGCAAGAGTCTGCGTGGGCAAAAGGGCAACTGGTGCCTTGCACCAGCTGGCAGCAGGCTCAGGAAGATGTGGGTGGATGTCCCCAGGCATGCGGGGACCGTCGTGGGCAGGAGATTCACTCTGGGGGCAGAGGGTGTTGCTGGACGTGTCTGGGGTGGCCGGACCAAGCCCTGGGGGTGCGAGGCTGTGCATGCAGACAGCCTCGGGGTGCTTGCTGTGCACCCTGGTGCTCAGCGCGGGGACCCCCGTGTGCTCGTCCTCTTGGGCAGGGTGGCAGGACGCCCTGTGTCCAGGCAGACATGAAGGCGCTCGGATCCGAAGCTGCAGTGGAGTACAAGGGCAGGGATGTTGAGTGCCGCAAGGGTTTGGCGCAGAATGGTGTGAAGAAGATGCAGATCCTATAACGGGTCTGCTCGGAGGAGTCTGCCGGTCCTTCATGAGGAAGAACACGGCCCTTTCCCTGGGGGAACGGAGCATCATTTCCATGGCAAGGGCTGGCCCCAGTCCGCTTTGGGGGAGCGTGTCCTGGGGCTTGGCCAGGCATCCGTACCCGCCGAGAGGGAAGGAGTGCCCTCCGCACCCCGCAGCCCTTTTGGCACAAAGCCTAAATCCAAAGCGGACCACGAAGCCTTGAAAAAGGGCCAAATCTTGTTTGTCAGACCCCAGCGCGGGGCTTGGCCTCCTCTGTGCTCTGTTGCCCAGCCCAGCTCTGCGAAGCCCCCGGCCAGACCAGTAGCGAGGGGGGGTGTCACCAGTGTTCACCCACACTCGCATTTGCAGCTGTTTTGATATTAAGCTTCCCACCCGCAGCAACTTTTGCCTTCTCAGCAGAGTCCGTTGCACAGCCCAGCAAAGCCGGGCTGAAGACAGCGTGGGGCCAGGCAGAGACAGGGCGCGTGGGGAGGGGGACGTGTCCCTCGCTGGTGCCCAGCCTGCTGCCAGCACGTGCAGCCCCCTGCCCAGAGCCCTCTCCCTCCCAAGGCGGCAGTTCAGGGACAATTTGGGCTCTAACCATCACGGAGCCACAGCAAGAGCTCCTGGTGATGTTCTTCCCTCTAATCTTTTCCTCGGGTGACTCTGGCTTGCGAGAAATCTTGTACAAAAAGAGTCAGTTGAGTCCCTTACTGTCCCCGGTCCCAAGAACTGCAGGTCCTTGCCGGGTGGCCCCAGCTGACCGTGCCTCCATGCCAGCGCTGCTCTGCCCTTACCTTCTCCAGCCCCCCAGGGCCCGTGGAGACACCGGCCATGACCTGAGATGCGGAGTGCACCTCCGGCGCTCCGCCATCCCAAAGGGGCTGCAGTGCCACCGGCGCGGAGGCTGGCCGGCCTCTGCCCCCCACCCTGCTTACCCCTTTCACTGCCCAGGCTGGGCGCTGGCTGCAATTTATTCCGCTCTGCTGCAGCTTTTGCCACGTCTGACTTGCCTGCAGACATAGTCAGTCTGGCTGGTTTGGAGCAGCGGGAGATGTGAGGAGCCCACGATTCAGCCACGCTTCCCCTAGCCCAGGTTCAAGCCTGAGCTGACCTATTTCTCCCTGTCCCCACTCAGAAACCTCAGGTGGGGTTTTGCTCCTCTCAGCTGCCCCAAGGGAAGGCAACTGCAGCCCCTACTGCCCACAGAGGTGGTGCATTTTAATGCTCGAGCGCTCCCAGCTTGGCCTGCATTGACCAAAGTCAGGCTGCGCGCCCCGGCGCTGCCGGCACCGGGCGGTAAGAGGGAGCCTCGCACGAGGCAGGGCAGCCGGGCAAGGCTGCGAGACAAAGAGAAACGACCTAGCCCTACCAACGCGTTAGTTGCAGCGTGATTGCAATTTAGCAAACAAGATTGCCAAAGCGAATGTTTTGTTCACACTGTCTGGAGATGTTGGCTCGGTGGCCAGATCCCACAAGGATTTTTTTCCCAGAGCTGGGATGAGATCCTAAACGACCTTAGGGTGATCTCTGGAGTGACTCAGAGCAGGCTCGGCCAAGTCCAGACAGCCATGCCCAGTTAAGCTGTTGCTTTCACAGGATACAGTCCCTGAGGTCTAGTCGGGATTCTTACTTTTACTTATGGGAAATCAGGGGAATCTGGGCTGGGAACCAACTGGTAGAGCCTTTGGAAGGCTCCCTGGCATTTTCCCTCTGACTCCTGACACCCGGCTAAGTCCGGTCCTCTGGTCAACACACACAGGCAGAAGCTCCGGGTGCCGGAGACTGCTGGCAGGCTTGCACGGCTGATCCCTTCTGTCGCTCCCGAGGAATGGGGAGTGCTTCGTCCCCTGGAGGTACGGGGAAGGCAAGGACTTTTGGAGATGACGTGTCTAGCAGAGATTTTTGGTACCTGGTTCTGCCTGGTCCCCAAACCCACAACCCATGCCTGGCGTGCATGATTAAGCAGCAGCATCTGCTTTCGTCGGTGCTTTAGAGTCGGAGGCACGCATCCTGGGATTGCCGTGGCCATGAGCCGGTGTCGGGGCTGGTAATGCGACCAGGATCTGCTGTGCATCAAAGCGGTGCCCCACAGGCAGGGACAGCCTGCGAAGCCCGGCTCCTCACGTGCACGCCGTGGAGTTGGCATCCCGCAGAGCGGAGCAGGCGACTGGAACAGAAAGTGTTTTGTAAGCGAACGACAGAGGAGACGATGAGCTGGACGCACATTACTATTTCAGACACAATTTTGATGATGCTTTGACTCCAAAGCATCAACTTCAGGATGAAAAATATCAAGCTCGTAGTGCAGAACAGAGCTGCTTGGAGACTTTGGGGCTAGAGGGAGACGATGTGAAAGTTAGAGAATTATTTTGTATGCACATTCTTTTTTTTTTTTTTTCCCTCTTTTCCCAATTCCCCTGAGGCTTTTCAACTTACAACTCTGTGCACTTGTGTGGCAGCTACATTGACCAGCTCTGTCATGTCAGTAACCCATGTCAGGCAGCATCCCGGAGAGCTCATTGACATTGGAGAACACAGCGGCTCATCCCGGTGCCAGGCCCGCTTGGCATCCAGTTTCAGGGATGCCTTCTAAATAAAAGCTGACTTGGGTACCCAGGATGGGAGCAGCAGGGACCGCTGAAGAGCGGAAAGAAGGTTCATCGTCAGAGCAAGGTGAAGACCCAGGACGGAAACAGCAGCGTTTGCTGTAGACTGAGACACCTTGGCAGAGCTCAGTGAGGAGCATCGGACAAATTAAGCGGAAGTCAGCAAATAGGAACCAAGACGAACAGCAGGGCTGATCTGAGCCAGGACTTGGACAGCCACATCTGGTACCGGCTCAGGCTGAGAGAAGTACAAATAGGACCATAGAAGTGATGGGCACCGTGCGGCAGAGGACGCTCCGCACAGCTGCTGAAAAGCAGAAGTTGTTCTCCCCTTACCTGCCGGAGCCCTGTCTGCTTTTCGGTGGGCCTTGTCAGAAAGACAGTCCGGGGAGCAACACCTAACTGGGCTCTCCCAAGCTTCCAACAGGTTCCCTTAGCTGCCAGTGCTCACGGAGCCCAAATAATCCCAAAGTGACTGATGAAAGACCAGCAAAGCACCAGACCAAAGGCTCACCTTCCCATTGCTACAGGGTTCGACGAGTGGGAGACTTTCAAACGTCCATTCCTGAGGCTCTCATCTGCGCCTATGGCAGAGCCCCGTGTCCGGGTGGTGACCGCAGACAGGCTGCTGGCCACGCGGAGACCAGGGTGGAAAAATGGCACCTCCAGCTTCTCCCCTGTGTCCCCTTCCTCAGCGCTGGGCACAGATCCTCTCCTGTCTGAAGGTCCACATCCGTTACACATGCACATTCCTGATGCCTCTTTGACCTGCTCCTGGGCATGGTGGGATGGACTATCCCAGATGCGTGTGAGACAGAGCAGATGGGCTGGCAGGGACAGGGACTCACCCCAGCGTCCCCTCGGCACGGCGGGCAGCCAAACCCCGTGCCCAGAGTGCAGCACGCTGCTGTGGTACCTCCCTCACGCGGTCATCACGCAGGAGAGGTTCCAAAGTGCCGCTCCACCATCCAAGGGTGACAGTGCCTCCCCTAATCGGCTGCACCCTCCCCAGCAATTAGCTGCTGAACCCGCTAATGCTTTAACGAATCCTCCTCATTAAAGAGCAAACCCCTCAGTGCTGGGGGCCGGCAGAGCGAGGAGGCAATTAGAGCAACGCCAGCCTCCGCGCCCCCGCACGCCTGGCCGAGGACACAGCCTCTCAGGCTGCTGCTTGGAAGGGATTTGTCACCAGAGCCCTCTTCCCCACCTCATCTGCCACGGATTTGTCCCACGGCTGTGGGCTGGAGACCCCCCCCAGGAAGAGCTGGGAGAGACAGGCTGTTTTCCTTTGCACTGAAAGCAGCACATGGGTGGCCACCACGTGCCACCGGTCCCCAGCACACAAACGCTCACGGATCTCCTCCTCACCCAAGCATATTCCCAGCTGAGACAATCCTGGGACCTTTCCTATCCGTGACACCCTCTGCTAGCAAACCAGTGATGTCAGCCGCCAAAATTAATGTCACCTTGGAAATGCACAGCCTGAGTTCTCCTCTCGCAGCTGTCGTCACCCATCCACACGAGAACGCGGTGTGACCAGTGAGGCACAGCTGCCTACTTCTGCCTATCTCAGGGGACGTTTAGATTGGATATTAGGAAAAAGTTCTTCACCAAAAGGATTGCCAAGCATTGGAACAGGCTGCCCAGGGAAGTGGTTGAGCCACCATTCCTGCAGGTATTTAAAAGACGGGCAGACGTGGTGCTGAGGGACATGGGTTAGTGGTGGACTTGGCAGCGTTAACAGTTGGACTCGATGATCTTAAAGGTCTTTTCCAACCTAAAAGATTCTATGATTCTATCCTATGATTCTATCACTTCTATATTTCCCTTTGCATGCCCAGCTACCCATGATTCTCCTGCACGTTTCGGCGCGGTTGGCCAAAGCATCATTTTCAGGGCTTGCGCAGCTCAGAAGCCGGAGAAATCCCAAGGACGTGTTAGACTAACCTGCCTGTCGTTTCCCAACACGGCATGTGAGCCCTAAACCATCTCCCCGCGTGGTAACGGATCTGCTCGTCGCAGCACCGTTCTCACTTCAGCTGAGAAGATCCTCGAGGGCAGAATATGTCAGACGTTTAAGAGCAGCACCAACATCCAAAGGGCGTAAGAGGAAGGGTCCAGGTGAGATGCAGCTGTGCAGCAAAGCCGTCAGTGTTTGTGAGAACAAGCTTGCGGCAGAGGGCCGGTATGCGCGGGAGCGGAAGGGATGCTTTCAGTCTCCATAGGAATGATCACTTGAGACGTGCATACGAGCGTGCCACGGAGGGTTAACCTCTTAAGCAGGAGGCATCTGTGGCATCCTCACGCCGGTGTTTGAAAGAGGGAAGTTTCTCTAAACTGGTTTTGATTCTGGTTCAATAAGAGGATTAGAGCCGGGCAAGCTCGTCTGGGCTGGTGATTCATTCGATGAATTCAGACAGCAATTCTGTTTGCAGATTGTCAGCGAAGAGGCTTTGATTTTGAGAAATTTCTTCATTTTTCTCAGCTATTCAGAGAACAACTTGCTACATCAGCACTTCTGCCGAGGGGCAGCTTGCAGATCATCTGCTGTGATGGTGGCCTTCGTGCTATTCGCATTACGGGGTCTCAGGTCACCGCGTGACATGGTCTCTGCGCCGCAATTGCCGCCTAAAACTTCAGCAGCAGCTAGTGGCAAATCAACAGGATTCCATACTGGCTGCAGAGCTTTCCTTCGGGGTTTTCTCACATGAAGAAGGTGTGACCAAGTGGGCAAGTTGTGTGACAAATGGCTGAGGAGCTCAGTGCCTGCGTTTGCCCCAGATGACAAGCTCTGATGGCTTTCTGAAGTGGGAAAACCTGCTTTTACAAATATTTTCACACCTTGTGAAGGAGATTAGCTAGCAAGCTGGGAAAGCAGGGTAGGTCTACCTGGGAGGGTTCCCCCCCCCGAGCTCCACCGGTTAGTCCAATAAAAGCTGCTAGCTACAGACTTAGCGTGCATGGATTAGGGGATTTTTAAGAAAGCAGAAGAAGACACGCAACATGATCGTTGCCATTCCCAAGCCACACGTCAGTAGCCTGACTTTGAATCCCAACTGTCTCTGCCATTCTGGATGGCCCCAGGGGCAGCCTCGGAGGCTGGCACCATAGCACCCACCTCTGCCTCCTTCCTCGGCATCCACCTCTGCGCTGTATGAGGTCCCGGCATCGTTTTTATGTTACTTTGCAGAGATTTCGCTAAGAAACACCCTGCAGAAATGCCCAAGGGTTACTCACTGTGCTGGGAGAGCGGCTCACGGGCACTAATTTTAACGTGGTCAGGCCAAGCCACCTGCCCCACACGGGGCTCAAGCCTGCCCCACCTGCCCCACACGCCTCTCCGGACGGTCAACACCTTCTTTTGAACACCGGTCGTTCCTTACAGCTTTTGACACAGACACAAGAACATTTGGAAACGCTTTTCAGCGAAGGTAAAACCCAACATTTTCTTTTAATTTCTCTCTGCAAAATGAAAGCCAGCTCGCCGCTCTATTTTTAGCCTCCCCATAACAAGCCGCATGAGCAGGCGAGAGGAACAGCATGTTGATGAGGAAGGTTATCGCACTCCACACCTCCCATCGTTCCTGCAAACAAGCTGTGCTCGGAGAGGTTTACCCGCAGCCCGTGCCAGGGTCTCTCCCACCTCTAGCGAAGGAGCCGCGCGATGCCCCCAACAGGCAGCGGCGAGCAGGGGCCTAGGAAAGCCGTCGGTCTCCTCCTTGCTATGAGCAAGAAGTTCAAGTCTGCCAAAGAGGTTGGGGGGAGGCTGAGATCTCTCGGTTCCTCAATAGCATCATCCTGTTGGGCCAGAGCGGCCCAGCTGGGCAGAGCGCCCACCATCCCGGGGGATCACGGACGCGTTTGGTCTCTCTGCTGACTCGCTTTTGCCTTTGGCTCGAGGTGTGAGCTCAGGTGTGCTGGGCGAAATTCCCGTTGCGAGAATGAAGAGGAGCCCCTGTGTGGGGAGGAGATGCTCCGCAGACAGTCTTGGCCCGGTGAATCATCCTGGAGGGAGATGACAAGACCTCAAGCACGGCTAGATGGCAGGGAAGGGGAGCACTTCCAGCTCCCTGGAATACGCTACACAAGAAGGCATAAGCTTGACCTAGATACATGAAATAACGTGGTCCCTGGCAAAGCACTGCAGCAAGAGCGAGGATTTCACATTCATTAAAAACCCAGCTCACTCGCTGTCCACAAGCAGCCTGCAATTAGACACGCACAGGGATGAAGCGGCTTCAGCACAAGCTGAATCCAGATTACGAAGTGCGGCAGCCGCGTGCTGGGGCTGTGAGGACGCCCGCAGGAGAGCCGTGTGCTCCACCAGCCCCGCGCCACGCCGGGGCACGCAGCCCTGCCAGGACCCGCCTGCCTTCACCCGTCCTCCCGGGTCTTTCCCTGGGGGAGACGGGTCTGTGGCTTGCTCTCCAAAAGCCGGAGGCATTGCTTTCGGGAATCCCTCTTGTCCCCAGCGCACACCAGCCCTAGCAGACCGTGGCGGTCAAGTGGGGTTGTGTCACACCAGGCTGCAGCAGCAGTGGTGTCACAGCACTGGCAAGGCTGTGTTAAATCCTGCGGTCAGCCAGGAACAACGGCAACTCCGGGACCCTCCTTCCGGCAGTCCCTGCTCACCGCGGCTGGTCTCGCCCTGCCTGCTGGGATGGACGCCTTTGTGCCCCGCCACGTGGCGAGGAGACACCTTACTCCACAGTTGGTGGCCCACAGGTCTCTGCGGAGTGGTCCACGCCGTGTGGGAGGACGGAAGGCACTGGTAGTCGCCGGAGGACTCCTTGCCCAGGGTTACCAGTTAGCATCCTTGCTCGTACGCTGTTCCCAGCAGGGTGCGAGGCTGTTTGTGCCTGGTGCGGTCACCGCTCCGGGGCCCGTCTCCGGTTTTCCCTCCAGTGTGTTACAACAGCGTGAACTGAAACAAGTCTGCTCGGGTATTTTCCTCACGCCCTGGAGCAGGTAGTGTGGACCAAGGAGCACGGAGGTCTCTGATCCTCACGCCACGTGCAGAACATGCCAGGACTGGCAGAGCCCGTCTGGCAGACGCTCGTTAGCGCTAACAGTGCCTGCTTTGGTCCTCCAGGTTCTCATTAGAGCTTGGGCACCGCCTCGCATCCCACCTAGCAGTGTGGGAAACGTAATTGCTCTCTGGGCACCGCAGAGCGAGCAGGCAGGGTGCTAAACATGGGCAACCTGCGCCAGGGGAGCAGAGTGGGAGCCCGGGCCAACATTCATTTGGGAAGTGCACGGAATTTGTGAAAGACTCCCCATCCCCACCCACAGCCCAAGGGCATGTTGCAACAGGGCTGGCCCAGGTTTCATTCCACCACCGGGAACACACGGTAGCCTGATCCTGACCGCAGAGAGTCACGGCTCAGGGCAACGGCTGGGAACTGACCCTTCTCTGCCGATGGGCTCTGCGCCCCGTCCTCCGGCAGCTCTGGAGCAGGGGGTCTGCAGAGCCTTCTCCCACAACACCCATCCCCTCTGCCATCAGGAGATGCTCTGCAGGAAGCTTCCTAACAGCGCCGCAGCCCAGCTTCCTGAGGCTGAGTTGATCCCAAAGCCGGTGTGCGCAGAGCTGGCTCGGGGGGCTGCCTGTCCCCTGCCATGCTCAGCAACCAGGAGGGAAGGTGGCTGCACCGAGTCTGGCAGTCCGTGCCCTAGAGCCAGGAGCAGGCAGAGGCAGTAAGAGCCTGTGGATACTTAGGAGGAGGGAAAAACCCCACTCCGGCCAGCGGGAGCTGTTGCTCCAGGCCAGGGGGGGCTGAACCATCCTTCTTGTCTCTGGTAACAGGGTCCCTCCCGAAACCGTCTGTGCAGGGGGGGAATTTAAACAGAGCATGCTGCTCGCCAGGGCCACCACCGGCACTTTTAGGTCCCACACTTCATTCATAAACCCGCCTGTCCGTAAGCAGGGCCCCACGCAGCTCAGAGAGGCAGCAGGCACTTTGCTCTCCCGGCAGCGACGCGCGCTGAGCCTGGCGGCGCTGGGCGAGGGGAGGGCACGCAGAGCCCGTCCTGCTGCTCCGGCCGCCACCGGGTCTCCTGCCAGAACGCTGCACCCAGGCAGCTCCAGCTCTGCCCCGGCGCGTGCGGGCGGCACCGGGCAGCCTGCGATGGCACGGCTGCATGCTGCTCCTCCTGCGAAGGTCGGGGGCGAGGTCTGGCACTCGCTCACGGACAGACTCCGGTTGTGTCAGCTGGCGGCGCAGGGCAGCGTGTCTGGCAGCGCTGTGCTCTGCGCCACAGGCAGCCCAGCCCGACACATCCCCCGGTCCCCATGGTCATCAGCATCTCCACTGAGCCTGGGTGACCCACCGGCCAAAGCGGGACCTGCTGTCCCCAGCAGCCAGCGCGTCCCAGGAAGGGGATCTGCGAACTGGGGGAGAACAGGATGCAGCAAGCAGCCCCAGGCTCATGTGCCTCAGGGACTGTCACCCAGCTGTCCCCTATACCCCCTGCACCTCCACGAGGTCCTATTGCCGGTGTGAGAGGGAAAGGGCTCAAGAAAGCAAGTTTTATTTGGGCCCGGTGTCCCTCAGAGCTGTGCGCCGTTGGAAAGCACTGGAGTGCTACGGGCCCAGAAAATGACTCCCGACCCTGATCCCTCCCGGACCGCTGGGGGACCAGCGCTTTGGCGGAGCCGTGCACGTGTGCAGCCGATGGTCTGGCTGAGCGGCGCACTGCCGAACCCGCAACCAACGCATCCGCGGCAGGCTGAGCTCGGGTGCCCACCCCTCAAGGGCACCTTGACATGAATCTGAAGTGAAAAGGTTGAGGGCTGGGTGTGTTTGCCTTTTCCTGTTCTGATGGCTCTGGCTCTGTTTTTCACCCTGTCCTCTCCTGGCCTTATGGGAACCTTGTTAAGAACGTATTTCTGGGCAGTGGCTGTGGGACCCGGCAGGGTCACCCTCCCACCGCAGAGAGGTAGCCCTGTGCGTGCAATAGGAAGCACATCCCCATCCGGCATTGCCCAGGCAGTGCTGCTCGAGGGAAAAACTTCCCTTGAGACAGAAATGTTGTTTCCCCTCTCCTGCAGAGGGGAGAAGCCCCTGAACTCTGCGCCGGGGAACTGTTTCCCAAAGGTGGTGGAGGAACCTGGTTTCCATCATTCAGAGTAGGAACGTGCCATCTCTTCCATGCTCCCTCCGCCCCTGCCCAGCTCATGCAGCAAGAGCTCAGCCATCTGTGGTCACCCCAAGCAGGAACAGACCCACGTACAGGTCTAATTCAGAGCCCACAAAAGGCAGCGAGCATCTTTCCTCTGGCATCAAGGGGCTTTAGCTCAGGGCTGCACCCGTCGGACTCCCCTCCCTTGACTTCATCCCATCGCTGCTCCTTCTGTGCCTGTTCCCTCCAGTTAGCAGCCCCATGAGCTCCCACACACCAAGGACAGTCTGTTTAGCACTGGACACCATGCGGCTTCCAGGTCCTGAGTCCTTTTACCACTTCCATCGGTGTCCTCGGCATGTGCCTAAACATGGGGTGTGGGGGGATAAAATGTGGCATGTGCTTCAGTGACCTTGTGTGCCAGGACCTCTCTTGAGCTCTTCCTCCTTCATCACGTTTGCGACATAGCCTGTGGTCCCCGGCAGGGACGCAGCAGCTGCCAGATGTTTGCCTGTGACATTAATCAGAGCGGGAATGGCAGGTAATCTGCGAGGGAGACAAAGGGGTTTTATAGCCCGGTTAGCCAATTTCAAGCAGAAGCCTTGAAAGCCTCTTCTAAGCCACGGCTTTCAGCAATTATGATCTCCATATATTGAGATTTCCAGCACCTGGTGGATGAGGGAGCTGACAAGCTCTGTCTCAGATCCGTCACTCACGTCGTGCTAATGCTGTTCGGGATGGCAGCGCTGCTCTCGGGGGGGTTCCCGCACTACCTGCTGGTAGCAGAGCACAGTGGGGGCGCAGGGGCTCGCTGGGACTCAGCCCAGGACGCCAGGAGCGGCGCCGAACAGGGACGGCTTTCCTCCTCTGCCAGAACCTTCCGGGAAACATTTTTCTCTCCCAAAGCAGGGTGAAAAGTTTTGTGACCTCACCATCACTGATTGCTGGGAGAACTCAGCCCGAACCACTTACATTTTATCTGTCTGACAAATTCCACATTTATTGGCAGCCGCTTAAAAGTTTTCACGATTTTTTCCCCCAAAATGAGTTGAAATCAACCATTTTCTGCAGACGGGTTTGCTCTTTTTTCAAACTGGTGTTTCTTCCACAACAAGGACCGGGGTTGAACCCCAAAGGCCCAGGATCCCAGAGGCTGTGCAGAAAGGCAGTCGGAGCTGGTCTCGCAGGAGCTGCCCCGACGTGGGCGATGGCTGGGAGCGCTGGCCGGTGGAGTGGAGAGGGCTGGGGCCAGGGGAGCCAGGACAAGAGCAGAGAAGGGGCAGGGAGGAGTGTAGCCCCGTGCTCTCCCGGCCAGATGCTACGTGGGTAGCTCCTGTCCCAGGCTGTCTGGTTGTGGAGTGCAGGGAAAAGATGGGCAACCCTAAGCAGAGGCAAGAAAAGGGATATAAAGTAAAACTAGTCAATGCTAAACACCCACCTGGTGGGGTAGGATTGCTGGTTTGTTAGGCTTCTGTGTTCTTCTTCAGCACGCTCAGCCTCCTCTGCCTGCCGTTCCCCATCCAGCCTCCTCTGCCTGCTGTTCCCCATCCAGCCCTCTCCCCTGTTTCAGAGGGGATTTGCTCTGCAAGCCCAAGGCGATGCAGCTCAAAGGCTGTCCATCGAGCCCTCTTGTTTCAGAGGGGATTTGCTCTGCAAGCCCAAGGCGAGTTGCAGCTCAAAGGGCTGGTACGAGATCGATAGCGGCCTGCTGGTTGCTTCATGCATCAGCTGCATGAAGGTGGCCATCTGGGGGGCTTCCGTGTCCAGCACTGCAAGGAGACGGCAAAAGGAGAGAGGAAATCCAGGCGCGTGTGGTGGAGGTGGTGGAAGAGGGGCTCTGGCAGAAGCATCTCCTGGGCTCCAGCCAGCCCCTAAATGGAAGAAAGTCTCTCCTCTCCTGGGAAACCAGTTTGCAGGGAACAGAAGGAGCTGAAGGTCAAGGCTGGGGGAGAGGTTGGGGCTGGTAAACCTGGTGGAAGGTGGTGCAGCCTGGTGCCCATAAAAGGCTGGAGGCTTTAGGTTTTCAGTCATCTCTCTGGGTTGCCACGTGGAGTCCGGGACGGAGGAGGATCGTGGGAGCAGCCTTGACAGAACTACAGGCTGGCCAACACTTTTCACACCAGCAGACCCCATCCCGGGAGGGAGAGGTGAAGGGAATCTAGGGGTGAACCCGGCTCCATACAGAGCATGTAGGAGGGCAGTAAACAAGTCTGCAGGGGTGAGGATATGGTGCCCTGACATGTAAGTGAATTTTGCAGAGCACTGGCTTCTGGGCATGGAAATGAGTGAGCAGCATCCCGTGCAGACACAGCTCTGCTGGGGGCTGAGACCACCGCCAAGCCTCTGCTTTTAGCACCCGCTCCCAAAATGAGGAGCAGATGCTGGTGTCTCCCTTTCGTTCTTGCCAAGCTCTCTTCTTGCTTCTCCTCCTTCCCCCAGGCCCGGCTCTGCTGCCACGGGCTGAACTTGGCTGGGTGCTGCCTCTGGTGGCTACGGAGGCAAGCCCTGATCTCCGTGGGGATGGTCCCCCACGTGCTAAAGCACACGTGTAGGGGATGTAGCATGCCTGAATCCAGGTCCCACTTCCGCTCCAGGCTCCTCAAGATCCCCTGCTCTGCTGTGACATGGGACAGGGGGAACGCAGCCACTTCCCTGTGTGGGGGAGAGCAGCAGGACAGAAAAGCAGTGAGGTGGCACCAGACCGAGACACTCAGCTCACTTGGTGTAGGATTTTACCTAGGATGAAAAATACAGGGAATATATTCTGCTTTCTTGCGTCTGCATCCAGATGGACTGAACCACTCAGGGTGGGAACCTCTTGTACCGGTTTCTTCGTGCGCTCGTCTGCTCCTGAGCCCTGCGTCTACTGGCATGTTAAGGGTAAAGGGCACACTGGGTTTGTCTAATGCCAACAGACCTGTCTGCTCCAAGGACACGCTCTTCTCTGGGAAGGAAAGCCTGGAGTATGGTACTCAGTACAGAGTGAGCTGCAGGAAAGCGGCGCAGTTATCACCGATAACCCTCCAAGGGGACACTTTCTTTAAGAAGACGACAGATTCACTATGTGATCCTTTTCCACAGGGACAAAAGTTAAAGAGAAGGGACCTGTCTTCAGCAGAAAGGTCATGGAGCTGGGGATATAACCCTGGTAACACCTTCCATGTTGCTCTCCTTTTCCAAATGACAGAACCCAACCACGAGTATTCGAAGCACTGGAGGACTCTCCCTCCCTCCCAGCACTGCACTGGTCGCTCCACATGTGTGCTCAGCAACGTGCTTGAGCTACAGCCACCTCCTGGCCTGCCGTGCAGGACCTCACCCCGGCACTTGCCACCTCGTGTGCTCCTCCCGCGACCACGCAGCCCCCTAAGAAACGGGCTCCAGCAGCACATCAGCATTTTTGAGAGCTTTAACTGAGCCCTGGGAGGGAGGGAAGATACAGCACAGCTTTACAAAGTGATGCCCAGTGCCAAGAAAACCAAGAAGTGTTATTATCTAATCTTTCTCATACTGCAAACCTGAAAGAGTTTGTATGAGGGCAAGAAATAAAACTAAATATTCATTTAATTACAGAAAGGGCAGTTAACCTGAGGCACACACACAACGTGAAGGGAAGGCAGTTTGTGGAGGAAAAGCATGGAAGCAGCGACTATGTTAGCAGGGGTCAAATCAGTTCCCAAGCTCCAAGGTTTTTGTCTGACCGGAGGTCAGGCAGCAATTTCTCACAGAAAAAAGGAACCGGACAGCAGCTGACAGCGGCAACTCCATGTCCACCACTTTGGGGTCACCTACTGCACACCGGCCTGGGACGACACGGGTGTGGGAGAGTTCCATGGGAGTCAGGGGCCTCAAATGGGTTGTTTTAGAAATCAAGATCAGTGTGCACAAACCCTGCTTGTCTGGGCTTCCAGGGGCCTGTATGTCCCCCATCTCTCAGATCCACCAGGATGCAGCCAGCGACTGTCCCGTGGCAGCGGATGCTCGGTCCCTCCTGCGGCCCCGCTCCTGCTGGCTCTGCCTGAGCAAAGCTTCAACACGTCCCTTCAGAGCCGGGGAACCGGGCTCTGCCCCACATTTCCCAAACTTGACAGTAGAATCAAAAACTTCCTGACTTTGAGCTGTTGCTCCACAGCCGATCCCAAGCCGCGGACCCCCAGTCCAACAGACCCCAGACGCAGAAGTGGCCTGAGAGCGCTGGCCCGAGAGAATAACAGCACCCGGGGTGTTTTCCCACAGCTGGGCCAGTGGCCGCCTCGAACAGAAGAAGAGCGGATCGTTCCCTGGAGAGATGTGGCCAAACGGGCCCCACGGCCAGCTGGCCCCGGGGCCGGTACACGGCTCGGTCAGCGCCTGTCGCAGGGAAGCGTTGGAGCGCAGCCTCCGCACGCTCCCTCTCGTGCCCAGAGGAGCAGGGATGGCTTTGGGGATTGTTAGCGCTCCGGGCATCACGGGGATTCAGCAAGCTTTTACTCCCAGTATTGCATCTTCTTTTTTCCTAAAACCCAGCCTGGGCAGAAAGCACGAGAAGCGCTCGGCATTTCTCCGCAGGCAGGCGCCTGGTCGCCCAGGATTGGTGCTAGCTGGGCTGTTCGGGGGACACGGACTGCAGGCCAGAGCTGCAGACAAAAACCTCCTCGAATTAACTTTTCAAACTGAAATTCCTGCAATTTGCAGAGCCGGAATGGTGATGGGGATTCCTTTAAGGATATGTACCCGTTCGGAGAGGGCGGACTCCCCCGAGCCCGCGGTACGAAGCATTTCTGGGAGCGTTTCACTGCGGGCATTCGTGTCTAATGAATTCACCCGCCACGCACACCCCCAGGACAGCAACTTTCCCTGATCTGGAACGGTTTTTTCTTCCTCTCCGCAATGACTCTTCCCCTAATTAGATGCGATTCTAAAAAAATTAGGTTAGGCTCTATGTGTAATGCAGGGAGGAATTTGTACAGACAGATAAGCTTTAAAGCTGCGGAGCGGGAAGGGGATCTTTGCAGGGATTTCGACCCAGGAAGGTTTCAGTTCTTTCCAAAAGAGAAGAGAGAAAAATAGAGAGACAGGGAAAGAATAAACGACACGTGTCTTTTAAAGCCGCTAATGGAAGATTCCCCGAGGCGACCAATCAAGCTGGCAATCCTCCTGTCTCATTTCTTGACAGGTTCCTGTCTTTGACTGAGTTGTCAGCCCAGACATCTCTGTATTTCGGCACTGGAGGGCTGACAGCCACCGGCAGGAGGGGACAGCGGGACACAGCCAGGACTCCAGCGAGACCACGCGTTCCTCCTCGCTCTTCCTCCCTCTCTGCTGCCCAGCCGTTCGCTGAGACGGGTAAACATTTTCTCTTTTTAGTGGCGTTAACTCTGACTTACGGAGCGGTTCGTGGTTAGCGATGGATTCCACCAGGCTCAGATTTGCCGGCCGTAGTGCTCCACGTAAAGCAGGCGATGCAGGCCGAAGGCAATGTCTGCGCTGGTGGGGTCTTTGCCACCCTGGCACACATGAGTTAGTGTGACGGCGTCAGCCGTGTCCCGGCTCATGCCTTTCCCTTCCAATGGTTTTTCAGGCACAGCCAGCACGGGGGATGCACGATGAGCACTGACAGCTCTTCAGATCGCGAGTGGGCTTATTTTGTGCCTCTCTCACATTCCCTTGGGGAGCTACGTTGGCCTAAAAATGCGTTTTGATCAAAAGGCTACTGCAAACCTTTCTGCGAAACTTGCAGAACATCAGTCTGGAGCCTTTTGCCTCTTGGGACGTTGGCATGGGGGCAGAGGTGACATCTCACGCTGCATCCACAAGTCCCGGCAGAAGCGCCTGCGGCGCTGCAAGCGGGCGTGCGGGTCGGAAAGCGCTGGGTGCGCACCCAGCAGGTTCATTAGCACTCATGGCCTGTCGCCTAATAGCCTGCGTGATGGCGTTGCCCTCTGGTGTCTGGTGGTGCGGCAGGAGGCTCGCATCGCTCCCCGCGCTCTCTGCTCCGGGACGCTTCGTTTGAGCGCTGGAAATAAGGGGTGAAAACTTACGGTTGTTTCTTTTGGCAACTGCCAACCAGGCCCGGGCAGCTGGGGAAGAAGCATGCACATGGGTGTTGTCCTCTGCGGGCTCTTGGTTCGTGTCTAAAACCAGAAATCTGGATGAAAAGCTCAAAGTGAAATGCCCCAACCCCACGAAACCTGTCCAGAAGAGTGTTTCCACCTCCGAGGCAGCAGCCTCTTGGAAATGGGGATGCTCAATAAAAAATGGAAGATGCATAAAAAAAAAAAAAAAAAAAAAAAAAAAAAAAAAGGCTGGTTGAGGTTTCTTTGCCCCACGGAGTCTGCCCCGTGCCCTCGTGGAGCCAGGGACCCCACGCTGGGTGGCGGATGGTCCTTCCCCACAGAAAGGCGCAGACCCCCTTTGCCTCGCTGGGCACAGAGGTGGCCCCTGGGTGCGAGCTGCCCCAAGGCTAAGGCCAAGGCCAGGGCTAGGGCTAGGGCCAGGGCTAGGAAGGCTAAGGCTCAGGCTCTCCTAAGGGAGCGGCTCTCCCTGTGAGCCCTTCCACGCTGTGCCACGGAGGAGCGCCCGGGGCCGCCTGCTGCTGCAGGGAGTGCTTCCAGCAGGCGCCAGCGCGCCGGGCTGCGAGTGCCCCGCTGCCTGCGGCTGCCCGAGAGGGAGCGGGGCTGGGCTGCGCCGCGGGAGATGCCTGCAGTCTGCCAGGAACCCAAGGGCTGCACATCATTGGCGTGGAGACAGCAGATGACTATTAACGGCTATGGCTCATGTTTCACCCTAGAGGAGCCCGAAGCATCTTAGGGGTGGGGTGTTCGAGCACCTTTGGTGTCGGTCTAGCTGTGCTCGCCTTTAAGCTGGTAACAAAAGTCCCACAGAGGGTACTGGGACAGACCTGGGCCAGCTGTGCTGCTCTGGATGCACAGGTTCCTCTCCTGCACAGGGACACGCACGGGGATTTTGTACCTGTTGGGAGGCAGGAGGTCCTGGCCAGGGAGCCAACATCCTTGTCTCCCAGCAGAAGAGAGCCAGGACAAGTGTCTTCCAGGCAGCTACCTGCTCAGGCACCACGGGGGAAGGATACCACCTTCCCACATATTTCTGGGCACAGGTAGTTACAGTGAGCTCTCTCAGCATCAGCTCTTCTTCACTACGTTTTTGAAAAGTACCCAACAAAATAGACACGTTCTGCCCTGCACGGAGTCAGTGTTAGTGACACACAGACACGATGTGATCGCAAGCGCCAGGAGTGGCAGCGTTCCCGGTTATCCAACGGGCAGAGGAGCTGCCTTCATCCAGGAGCTGGGGGAAGTGGTCTTCCCTTCTGGTCTCCATTTTGGGGTGGCTAAGCTGATCGCTCTGATCTGTCGAGCACATGGGTTCCTGTTGCCTGCAGCTGGTCTTGCGCCATCACTCCCAGTTCCTGCGCGTGCGGAGCCTCCTCGGGGGATTTCACAGCTGCCCTCCAGAATTTTAAGGTGTTGAGTATTTTGGCCAAAGCATTTTAACAGCTCAAGGCAAGTAACCCAAAATGGGCCACGGCTGCTTGCTGGAGACCTGCACAAACGAGAGGAAAGTGTGACATACCAGAGCGAGCGATGCGGTCATGTGTGCTGCCTGCTGGGAACGTGGCTGCAGAGCACCCTCTGCCCGGAGGGGAGGATGCTGCTGCCGCAGAGCAGGGTGACGAGCCCTGGTGCAGACACAGACACTAACCCTAAGTCAGCTCCCACGCTGGGACCTGTGGTTCGCTCTTCATTTCCTCGCGTCATTCGCGGAGGTGACCGTGCCCTTCAGGAGGCACATCCGGCACCCCGCTCGGCTGGAGGCAAAGCGGAGCCGTGGCTGTTTATGGTGTGGGGCGGCTCGGGGGCTCTCTGAACCCAACATCTCCCACGCACGCAACCGGAGCAAGGCGTTGGGAGGGAAGGTGATGCACAGGGCTCGCCGCAGCAGGACCAGCCCGTGCTGGGGATGGGGGGTGGCTGTGGCCAGCCGTGGGGATGGTCTCCAGGGAGCGAAACTCCACGTGGGCTGAGGGTGAGGCCAGTTTCTGGGTCTGGGAGGTGCTGGAGCTCAGCCTGACTCACCCCACGCAGAACCACGCTATCCACCCCGCATCGCCTTCCCCCTTCCCCCCTTCGTCCCCCTCAAACAACCTTTGGTCTGGGATACGTGGGACGTCCAACTCCCCCACTGGGTGCAGAAAAGAAAGATAAGCCAGTGCTTCAAAGCCAGCCCACAATCCCCTTTGATCCTGCAGATACAGGGATGAGAAAGTGCCTCCTCTGCTCTGGTACCGGGCAAAACAGGGCAGTGAAGCCCAGACGGCAGAGCTGAGTCCATGCAGATGGACTTCCAGGAAGCCATCAGCTTCCTCCCTGGCACGCAGAGCGGATGGCATCGCCCGCTCCCAGGATAAGGAGGGGGGGTCCCATATAGCTCTGAGATGCAATGTCCAGCCTTGGGCTGCCCGGGCTTTCTGCCTCCAGCGGTACCGTCAGCGAGCCAGCACACGGGGGACACGAAGCGGCCGCCAGGCTCCTGCCGCGAGGGCTGGTCGGGGAAGGGGACGCCGAGGTTTAATTGCCGTGTGTGTGTGATCTCCTAAAAGCCCTGTTAGTTCTGGGGGCCTCAGTTTTCCCCACGCGAGCTGGAGATGCTGCTCCTGCTACGCCTCTGCACCCCAAAATACGCTCCTTGTGGCAATCACGGTGTCAGAACGGAGCCGTAACGGGCAAGCGTTCCTCTTGCAACCGTTGCCAAAAGGATCTGCTCCCTGTGTCCCGGGCAGTACCGGCATTGTGCCATCCTTCTACCCCTAAAAATGGGGAGCATGGCCCGCGTGCCCCAATGGCACAACCGCTGCCAGCGTCTCTCCAGCCTCGGGGCCGGGAGCTCCCAGCCGCAGGGCCGGCCGCGGAGCCGGGAACAGAAATGTGGATGACGGTGGTGCTGCCGCAGGCTCAGCTGCGACTTCGCAGGAGAAAAGCTTTCGCTAAGTGCTTTCGCACTGCCATTTACGTGCTGGATCGGGCCACTAAAAAGCAAAACGCCCTGGAAAAGGCACCAGCTGGGGACGGGAGAATTGTCGCATTGATGCACGGGGACTCCATCACGTCGCACACCTGGAAAACACAGGACGAAGTCCTTGCACCTGCATTGCTGTAGCTGGCACCGGGCAAAACATGAGCAAAATTATCTGCGAAGGCCTATCCACATTTATATCCAAATGCACCTTTCTGCCTCTGCTTTCCCGATAACGCACTGTTGGCAACGCAGCAGAGTTTAAGGATGCATTGCAGACTTTCCCGGGAAAACACACTTTAAAATCCTAATTGTGAGCCTTGTACTCATCTGACCTACTCAACACCACGTGATCCATGTAGCAAATCATCTGGATACCGAATAATTATAGCCTAGTGCTAATAAATGAGCAACAAACTCATAATTATCTGCAGAAGTTATTTGATGAATGATTTTAAAAACCCACTGTGAATCGAGCTAAATTTGGAAGGACTCAAAAGCTGTCCGCAGCCAGGGGGATGAGTCAGTGGGACAGACGAGCTCTGGCCCTTTCCTCACTACGTGACAGCAGTGGGAAGTCATTGCCGACTTCCACGCTGTGGGGTTTTTTGCACCCCATGAGGCCTCCAGAAAGGTGCAGTTCCTGGTTCCCGCAGAGCAGTGCCGGCCGCTGCATCCCGGGGCCGGCACGGACAGCAGGTCTGGTACGCCCAGGGGAAACGCTGCTTTCCGTTGAAGAGAGAAGAAAAGAAAAAAAAAAAATCCAGGCTATGCTTCTGCTCCTCTTTAGATTCCCAGATTGACGGGGCATCGTTCAGGCTTTGGACAAGCCAGATCTTTGGGGCCGACTTGTCGAGGGGGAATGGTGGCTGGGATCCCACTTTACAGCGATATGCAGCGGTGCCGCTCGTGTCGGTGATTGCCAGAGACCCGGAAACACCTGTGCGAACCCTTCCGGAGTGACCGAGACGCCGTGTCCATGGCTCTCACCTTTCATGCGTGCAGGGGAGAGAGCCTCTGCTCCAAACGCGGGGAAAGCAAGGGTCTGCGAAGATAAAGCCCGTGGATGGGCTGGCCTCGGATGCTCTCGCGTGCGGTGATTCAGGCGGCAGCAATGGGATCCAGTTGGAGCAGGCTCAGCGTGCGCAGCTGCCTCATTACGTGGTAGGGGGCTGGCAGCGAGCCGCGCCGCTGCGCTGCACCTCTGCCCTCCAGCCGGTTCCCAGCCCCGGCTCCTGCCACGGGGCAGGGCCGGGAAAGCTGCCTCTCTCCCAAGAAAGGGCTTGGCATCGCCTGATCCCACCCCGAGATAGCAGGAGCACGGGATAGGAACCGAAGGGAGGCTGATCTCAGGGCAGGGAGTAACAGGGCTGCGGAGCACGCCTCCGTGTGTGCCCACGCACGTCCCCGCTGCCTTCGCAGGGGTGTCGCTGGTGATGCAAGTCCCGCCGGTGACCCAGAGGGAGGCGGTGGAGGCCAACTTCAGCCCGTCCTTCTCTGCGTACTGCAGCGTGTACGCACCTTGCAAAAGCCCCTCGTGCAGGAAGGGGCTGGAGCGGTTCCTCGGCCCCATCCCTGCTGTCCTCAGCACGGGGCTGGAGACCCTGCTGGGACATGGCTCCTCCGGAGGTGACCCCAGGGCTCTGCCCCCACCACAGTCCCATCCATATCCTGGAACACGTGGCTGGGGATGAAAGCTGGGGATGAAGCACACGTGCTCCTCAGCTCAGCTTCAGCTACTTTCTTCTTGGTGGCACTCTGTCCTTCTGCCTCCTAGCCCGTGGTCTGTGCCTAGGCTCAGCACGCACCGAGTCCCTCAGGACCTCTCTGGACTGTGCTGCTGCTCCCATCAGGACAGGCAGGACCTGGGAGCATGTGGCAACGCTCTGCAACGGCGACAGAGCCCCAGAGCTCCCTCGCCTGCCGCAGCCCACCGAGCAGCACCCTGAGGACCTCCTGCCTCCCCGCAAAACGCCACGGGAAGGTGCTGAGCTCTGCCCGCTGCCCAGCCCACCAAGCCCGGACACCCTTCTGCTAGCGGGATCCTGCCTGGGGACCCAGCACGCCGCGCTGGCAGCAGGCTCTCCCTTCCTCCTCAGGCAGCGGAAATACTTTTTTCTTGCCTGTGAACCTTTGCGGGTGCATGTAAAGTTGGAACATCCCACCCAAGCTACTGCATCATCTGCAGGGGCTGGATCCAAGGACTCCCATGGTAGCTGCCTGCTGTGGGAAGCTGTTGTGCAGTGCAGTTAGGGAGCATTCTTCCCAATAAGAAAATAAATTGAAAATAAAGATACTTTTTTTCCCCTCCCTCTATTAAGCCACATGCTCCCCAAATGGTAAATCTTGGCTGGCCGATAGGTATTTAGAAGTGCTCTTTCATTGACAAAGTGAAAAAAATATCAGAACCAGAAGGGTTCTCTAAAGGTCCTTGTAGACTGTGATTTGTGATTGTTTGTTCTCGGCAGCGCAGCAGAATCCATTAAAATGGATGTGCCTGTTAAGCAGTGCATTTCCCTTCTCCCTGTGAGGTGCAGTTACAATAATAAGCTGCACGAGAGTGAGACCAACTTTTCAAACAGCAGGTCTCGTGGGCAGCAGAGCACCTCCACAAACCCCAGGACACGACCGGCACGAGAGCTGGCCTATGGAAACGTCCCTGTGTCATCAAATCTGCACCACCGTCCTCCTTCCTCCGTGCCCTGCGGTCAGCAGGGATCACGTCCAGGCGGGCAGGGCTCTGCGGGCAGCGTCGCCGGCACCGTCCGGCCACCCTCCCCATCACGCACGCCCGGCAACGCCACACTGGACCATGCCTGGAAGAGCTGAAGGCTGCCAGTGCCGGCCTCGCTCCGCCATCCAGAAGAGCTGCTGCCACCGGCGAGCACGGCAGCAGTGCTGTACGCACACCGCTGCCAGCGAATGCCTGGATTTGGGTCATTTTTCTCTTTAAAAACTTACATCCATGTTCTCTTCACGTTCATTTGTGAGCTGCTGGGAGGATAGAAACTTGCCTGACTTTGTTGGTAGATGGTGAGGTATGAAAATACTCACATGGCTGCAGGAACGAGAGCTTTAAAAAAATAAAAAAATATACGTGAGGCCATCCGCTGCTCTGTGGGAATTTGGCGCCGGCTGGAGACTAAGATCCTTGGATAGCTGCACATGGGTTTAGTCTAGCAGGAGCCTCTCAGGAAAACAAGGAGATAAACCACCGCAATAGTAATACTTCAGAGCTCTTAGATGTGAAGTTTTTACCTTTTATCTCCATCCAAGTGAAAAATATTTTTGTTTTGCCATGTCAGCTAAATGGACCATCAGCCCTTCCCAGGGTGCGAGGGCAGCCGGGATGGCCTGGGTGCTCCACTGCGCCGATCGGCTCTGCTTTGGGTCCCATTAACTGGGAAAGGAGAGCGACCTGGCCGGCTTTCAAATCCCTGATGATGGAGATTCCACCGCATCCCTCAGTAAACTGTTTGAACAGATAACTACCCTCATAACGAGCAGCGTGCGGCGTATTTCGCATCTGAATTTCTGGGTGAAACTTCCAGCTCTGGTCTCCTGTTAGACCTGTATTAGATGAAAGAATCTTTTCCCGTCCGGCGTCAGCTCCCCACACAGGTTTCCGTGGGCTGGACTGGAGTCACCCATAACCTCTGCTTCGGTGAGCGACTGAGATTTGGGAGTCTCGTGACCGCTTCTAAGCCTCTCTGCATAGTTCCAGCTCTTGTCCGGGGTGCTCCTTTGCTTTACCAGCCTCTCGGAGGCCAGGCAGCAGAAGCCAGGTCCCCCACCAGAACACCAGCAGCAGAGCGAGGTCCCAGCGCTGCCTCCCGACTCCTCTCCCGGTGCCCAGGGTGGCAGCAGCCCTTTCCGCTCGGCATGACCCAAGAGCTCAGGTTCAGCACATCAATACCAAACTCAGCTGCGGAGGTTTCTGCAAAAGCGTATGCCAAAGCATATTCCTAAAATGTCTGTGGAATGAGCGCTTCTTACGGCACGTGATCCAGAGGAGGATGCACGGAGTCTTACAGTATCATAAGAACCCAGGAGGGATTTCAGCAGCGTAGGCATCCTCCTCCTCCTCCTCCTCCATAACCCCCACCGCTGGTCCTGACAGCCCAGCCACAAAAGCCAGTGGAGACACCGTGAGCACGGGGCTTGCACTGCTTCTGGCACGGGGGTGAAAAGCCAAAACTCAGTCATAAAGCGGGAATTCTCAAAGCTATCTAGCTGTGAGAGAAATGCTACGAGAACAGGTACGGAACAAAAGCACGGGAAGGGAGACAGAAAGGGAGGGGAAACAAGACCCGTCTCCAGCGAGAGGAGGAGACAGGCGCAGAGCCCCACGGGGTTTGCTCAGCGCGCCCCTCTGCGCTCGCACCGAACCTGGAGATGAGGGGTTTCCTATAGCACCTGATTTACCCTTAAATACGGCCTCTCTAGGGTATCCTGGCAGAGCCTTGTCCTCATCATCTGAAAAGTCACTGCTACTGCAGGATGTTTGGAAAAGCACCCACTAGCGAGTTCCTCAGCTCCTCCAGAACTCTTGCCTTCAATTAACTCAAATTTGCTATCTAAAAATGAGCTTTTAAAACCACTCATAGCACAGAGGGCAGAGCAGTGGGTGGCTGGGCACTGTCACCTGGCATTGGCGCTTGCTCCGACATCCATCGAAGGAGAGGGACGAGAGTGTCAATACGTGTGTACACCCGTGCATAGCTTCGTATCCCTCCTCCTCCTCCAGACTTTAGTTTCCCATTAATATTGAGCATAACTTTAATTTGAAAAGTCAGCACATAGCTGCTCCCTTCACCGAGCACCACGTCGTGCGAAGGGAGGGGCGGCAGGCGGTGCTCCCAGTTGGACCTGCTGGGTCAGGGTGCCTGCGAGACACGGTGTGCGTTCCTGACGTGGGGAGCCGTGCCGCCCGCCGGGGAGAGGGCAGGGAGGGGCTGGAGCCCGGGGGGGCTTCGCTCACGCTTGGATGGGGACACGGGGGCTGACACCCTGCAATAAGGCGGCAGCAATAGTCCCTGCGAGGGTCCCCTCCTTCCAGGCTCTGGTCAGGTTTTCTCTTGCCCGGCCGTGCCCTGGTCGGACGCGTCCCCACGTGCAAGGGGAGCACACAAAGACGCAGAGCGAGGGGTGAGGAGCTCATCGCAGGATGGTCACGCTCCTCCACCAGTACCAAATCATTTTGGTAGTGCAGGAGCTCGCAGACAAGTCTTCCAGCACCATTGAGTGCAACCGCACAGATTAACTCTCTGGTTAACGCATTCCCTCTGGAGCAACTCCTGCTTCTCCCGTGCTCCTGCTTTGCTCTTCCTTCCAGCCTCGTTATCTTCCCCGTTACAGCTGTGCAGGCAGAGTCACCCCACAGCCGTCGGCAGAGGGGCCGTCACCTCCCCACGCGCTCACCCGCTGTCGGGGAGCACATCCCAGCGGCATCCGTCACTCCTCTCGTCACCTCGTACTGCAGACTCCGCTCCGTGCTTCTCTTTCTTTCAGCATCGCTGCCTCTCCCGTTTGCCTCTTGCTGGATACCAGCGTAGCACATTATTTTTGAGATGAGCTTTTCTCACTCTGATTTGCATTTTGTTGTTTTCTGCTGTGCATCTGCCCAAATCTCATGCGACTAGCTTGCCGCGGTGGCATCACAGCGCCAGTTTCGCCCTCTCTGGGCTCTTTAAAAGCCGTTGGCCTGTTTCCCCGCTGGAGAGGGACCAACCTCCCGCTTCAAGCCTGTGTCCAGCTTTCCTCCGGGTTTCAGCCACGAGACGCGCGCTGCGTCTCTTCCTCAGACTCGCTGCCTCCCGGGGCGTCCTGCCTGTTCCCGGCACCTTCCCGCTCCCCCGACAAACACCCGCGCCCCCACGCCTGCGCCCCGTACGCCCTCTCGGGCAGGAGCCCCGGGACGCCAGCCCGCAGCAATCCCCCACAGCAATTTCTAAGTCCACGCCGCCTTGCGCGACAGCCTCTAATTTCACATCCTAATTTAGCAAATGGCCCCAACGTGCCTTTTGCTCCCGCCTCTACCCTCCTTTGTGAAGCCAGGGCTGTTCAGGAATAGGGCTTAATTCCCGCTGGTGAGCTGCGGGCTCGGGACAGCCCCGTGCGTGGCTGAAACAGGGATTTTGCCGCAGCCCCCCCGCTCCAGCTCCCTGCCCAGCACCTGCTTGCTCCTGCCCAAAGCTGGTACTTTGAACTCCAACAGAAGATGCGCTGCGATTTGTTTCTCCTCAAATTCCCTTAAGCTTAGCATCCATTTCCTCCGCTCACCTTCCATCTGATGAGGTGTGAACAAGGAGGAGGAATCACTTGCTGAGTGCTCCAGGTGGACCCTCCAGGAGGATTTAAATCAGAGTTGAATGGCAGGAGGGGGGAAATAAAAGCTGGGGGAGCACTTTGTTGGTTTTTTTTTGGAAGGGCAGATGGTCTTTAAGGTCCTTGGAGTACAAATGATGAGGAAATTTTAATTTTTGAGTGCTCTAGAATGAGTCTGTTGCTTTTATTCTGCTTATGAGCCTGACCTAGGTCTTACTAAACGCATGTTTGCTTTGTTTAATTCCTAAATTAGCCTAATGCTAGGGTGAAAAAGCTGGCAGTGGGATACGTGTTGCCTCTTGAAATGTGAGGCTAAAAGAAAGCGAGAGATGCGAGTTAAATGTGAAGGGCTGCTCCTCGTGTGCCCGGTGACCTGGGAAGCGTGGGAATGTTTCCTGCAGGACAGCAGGGTCAGGGTAGGTCTTGCGATGCCAGGGGCTGACTGGAGGGAGGGGGGGAGGCTGGTCTGGCTGCTGGGAGCCAGTTTCTCTTTTGCAAGGCACGGAGGTTACCCTGGAGCATCCCAGAAGACGGCGCGAGGTGCCGCAGGAGCCCTGTGGCAGCAGCCGAAGCTGTGCTGGGCATGGAGCCGGGGAACGCCGGCGTAACCTCGCTTTGCCTTTGTGCCCGCGTTGAGACCAGTGTGTGTCTGAGGGGGCTTTCTCCTCTGCGGCTTTGGGTCTGTGTCAGAGGAAAGGGAAACCTCGGCAAAAATCCTTGGAAACCTCGGCAAAAATCCTTGGAAACCTCGCAAAAATCCTTAGAAACCGCAGTGCCTTGGGAGACGACGTTCCCCTTGCATGCTCTGGAAAGCAGCTCCAACGGCCTGAAACCAAGATCGTGGGGAAACGTTTCAGCAGGACTGGCCTGCTCCTTGCATCATCCGTGCCCTCCGTCAGGTGTACTGTCACGCTCTGCGCTGTTTGACCGCGGGAGTAACTCTTGTACTTTCCTCCTCTTTTATTTCCTATTGAAGTGATTGGTTTGGGAATCAAAATAGCTCCTTGGGTGGAAGGCTGGATGGGTTGAGGCACATTTCCTATCCGGGTGGCCGGTACGGATTCAGAGCAGGCTGCCAATGCCGGCGTTGCACATGGGATGGACCAGCGAGGTTCACAGTGGGTGGAAGGCTCTCACCCTCTTCGTGCCCTGGAAGACGTTTACTAAGGACGGGTGTGGAGGGGGCTAGGGTCAATCAGTTAAACCAGCTGTGACGTGGGTGGCCCTAGCCCTGTTCCAGCATGCCGGAGACCCTCACTGAAGGCAGTGTGAGGAGAGCATCCGCTCGCTGAGCACCTGCAGAGGGGCTCGTGGCCCGAGAACCACTCGTCTCCTGCCGTAGTTAGTTACTAGCCCTGGATCGCCACTGCGGCTGGCAGTCGCTGTCGTACCTTTTAGATGGCAGGTGCTTTGGGATGCTGACGGAGCGATGGAACAACTTCTGTGCCCAGCTAGGAGTCCCTCCAGCGGTTTGTGTGATGGCGAGAGGGCTGTTCTCCCCCCCAGCTCGCTCCTCTACCTGCGTCCTTGGTGCCCGTGTCAGGCTGGGGGTTCTTCCACCGCTGTCTTTGAAAGCGTGTTCTCAGGGCTGCAGGATCAGCTTGTACATACCGGGAAGCGAAGCTTTCCACCTTACAGGAATTTCCCTCATGCATATGCATGGGAGGTACTCTTTAACTACGTGATTCTTGGCAGTTTTTTCCCCAGGACCCTGTACCCTTTGGCCAGGGTTTTCACGCAACAATTCTGTTTGCTCTCCAGAATAAGGCTCTAGCCAGGTTTTTCCTGAGCTCCGGTGAAATGCCGTGCTGAATGCAAAATTACAGATGTCTTCATGCGTGCTTCCCCTGGAGCTGATAACTTATCCGTGTGCTCCACAAGCACAATGAATGTTTTTCCAACGTGAACGTCTGAGAGCTGGGACCTGTGGCCCAGGGGAACTAGGGAAAAGCGCAGACAGCATGTGATCCCCCTGGATGCCGGACCCGAGGCACTCGGGGTCCTTTGTCTCCCCCCGGAGCGCTTGGCAAGACGGGACGTTATGCTTGTAGATCTGCTGATGGCCCCGGTCACGCTGTGCTCACCAGGCTCCGTACCAACACAGGAACCCAGGGAATAAGCGGGACAGGAGCGTCCGCTCCCAGCTCTGCGCAGGTTGCCGAGATGACCCCCAGTTCTCCAGGCTCCACTGATCTGTCCATGCCCTGTCACGCTGGTTTTCTCTGCCCGTAGCCACCGGGCATTTTTCCATTTCGCCAAAAAGCAGGAGAGGTCCCTGCAGAGAGTGGCCCCCCCAGCCCCGCTCCCTGGGCACCACCCCTCCTCTGCCACAGGGAGGGAGCCCTGCGGAGTTAGGAAAGGGTAATGAAAGGTGGTTGCATTGCACAGGGAGAAGGGACCGAGCGGAGACTGCCCTTTTGGGTGCCTACCTGCAGAGCCTGAGGGCTCCCCTCTGTTTCTCCTGCGCCATTGTCTAGGCTTAGAACCCAGCCTGAACAGGGAAAATGGAATTGTCACGGGAAGCTGTTCTGTGCCCCGTGTGGGTAACGGGCACGCTCCTCCTGCGGGTGCGCAGCGCCCATGCCTCCGGCAGCAGAGGCTCTTCCAGCCCGGGATGCGGCTGTTACCCCCTCCCTGCCCCCCCAGAGAGCCAGGGGGCTGTGGGGTTTCACGGTCAGGCAGGGAGCTGCCGGGCACCGGTGTGGAAAGGGAATGGAAGGGAAAATACCAGGCACTGGTGCTGCTTTCTCTGTTCTCCGCTCGCCTGCAAAGCTCGCTTTAGTGGGAAGCCCGTGAAGCTGGACCTGTTCGGCTGGCTGAGGAGTTCCGTCTTGGAGTCGCTGTGGGGGGAGCAGTTCTCAGACAGCGGGACTCGGGGTTACTGAAGGCCTGAAGAAACGGGACATGGAGACCAGAGAACTCGTGCTTTATTTTGGCAGTGAGGGTCCCGGCTGCTGGAGTGACTCACCGGGGGCATGGGGGAGTCCCCCCCTGTGTCTTTAAAATCCAGCCAAAGTCCTTTCCCCAGGGATGTGTTGCTTCAGGTCCCTCTGCAAGGGCAGAGGGCAGCGTTTCGGCAAGGCAGGGGAGACCCGGCGTTGCACAACGCACCCGCCCAGCCCAGTCTGGGAACGGGGATGGACTGGGGCTTGTCGTGGCAAGGGGAGGGTTTGCAGACACCCGCCACCCCCCTGCCCAGGAGCTCCCAAACCAAGGACCAGCTCCCGCAGATGTTGCCGCGGGGAGTTTCCTGCTTCCCTCCGGCTCCCGCTCCGGTGTCTTGCCTCTCCCGTGCTTGCTCCCAGGTAATGGGTGTCTTACCTCGGCGCCTCCTCCCACCCCACTGCGGCTCCCCAGCGGCACAGAAGCAAACCTGGGGACTGCTCCCGCTCTCTTGCTGTGGGAATGGGCGGTGCTCTCCCCTGCAATGCCTTGCCTTCCTCCTGGAGGCCTCTTCTTCCTCGGGACTCTCCTGGGAAGGGCCCTCCTGAGAGGGTTCCTCATCAGCAGGGGTTGGATTTACTAATACCTGTGTTGGCCTTGAGCAAAACTGCTTTGCCTGCAACTAGCTGGGATGGCAGAGCTCTGGCATAAAGGGAATGGGAACAAGCAGCTGCAATATGGAGATATTCGGAAGAGGGCTTGAAGCCTGGCTAGATAGTCCTTGTCTATCAAACCCTGACTCCTTACCCAGGTGGGAATTTCCCTCCTGGAGGTCCCAGGGCAGGCAGAAGGATGGGATTGCTCACGCACAAGCTGGTGCAAACCCCTGTCCTTTGCCCCTCCTTAAAGAGCTGGGCTGGACTGAGAAGCCATTCAGGACAGGCTGGTGTGCAGGGAAGAGACGCGCCATGCCCTCCAGAGAACAGCTTTTCCTCTTTGGAAATCAGCCCTTGGAACCCCGCGGGCGGCTCGGCCCCGCTGCCGGGGCTTCTGCAGGGGATGGTGGACAGTGAAGCCGTAACGAAGCGCACGACGCCGTGATGGATTCCTTGCAGACGAAGAGGCGTTGGGCAAGTGGATGCTAAGCCAGAAGAGCTTGTTTTGGGGCATGCGAGGCCTCTGGTTTACTCGCCAGGGGAGAGAGCCGGGATTCGGCGCAGGCTCTGAAATTCCAGGCGTCAACATGAGGTGGTGCAAAGCATCCACTTCCCATCCACCGCTCCCGTGCAGGAGGCAGAACTGAATGCCTTTGGGGAAGAATCAGAGATAAAGGAGGTGCTAATGAGAGCTAGAAGAATGAAGTCATCAAAATATAAAAAGAAAACGAGAAGAGATTCTTCTAGGGGAATTCATCCGACCCGGCTCATCTCCGCAGCTGCCTGGCTGCGCTTGGGAAGAAGCAGGAAGAGGGATTCAGAACTTAAAAGGGTTGGTTTTTGTTTCCCTCCCCTGTGCTTTCCACTGTAAGAACAAATTTTGGCGGGGGAATCCTGCTTTCTAACCGTGTGTTGTTTATTCAGTAGGCATCCCAGGCACGCCGTACGACTCGAGCGTCCCCATTCCCGGTTTGTGAAGCGGACGCCGGCGCACACCCGCCTCGGGCAGGCCGAGCACGACTCCCCGCATCCCGGCAGCCCGCGCGCAGCGGCGCCCGATGGAAGTCAAGACAGTCCCGTTCTGAACGCACAGGTCCTTCTGGAAGGGCTGTTGAGCGCTTGCTGCTCCAGAATGCCTTGGTGGGCAGGTGGAGATGCTCTCCCCACCCCTAACCAAGGTGACTCACTCCGGAGCGGTGAGCCCATTAGCATAAAGAGCTCTTCCCGGCCGCTGCCCTGCTTGCTCAATTAACGTGCCGTTTGAACCTGATCCCTCCTGCGTGTCGAACACATGCACGCACACAACATGACTGCAGTTGTAAATATTTGCCCAAGGTCACCTCTGACACCTCCCGCTTTTAATGCGGAGGCCCAACTAACCTCAGCGCGCATCAAGCCGTGAGCTGAGCTGTCGTTTGCTGGTTGATCTCTCAGGAAAACTGCTCGGGGGACTTAAAAAAAAAAAAACCAACCCCATACTTCAGTCTCTGAGCTGCAGTCTGGTGGGTCCCAGCCCACCTAGGCCCCAGCATCGGATCTGTTCCACAGCTGGAGCCACAGCCGTGCGTGGCCATCGCTGCTCCTTGGCCGGCAAGCGGGAGCACCAGCAGCAGCCGGTCCCCTGCTTGGGAGGCAAGAGAGAGAGAGCATCTGTCGTTCCACCGTATTGGGCCAATCTGGCCCAAACCACGACACAGAGGAAGGTGCTGAGGCTGAGCCCCCATGTCACCCCAGCATCTACGCCACCCCCCCCTGCCCCACATGTCCCTCATCCTCTGCGGCGAGGCTGTCACCAGAGCCGGTGTGACAGCGTGAGGCCAGGTAGCCGGTGGCCGCTGCAGGATGCCTGCCGTCTGGGCTTTGTTTCTCGCTGGCGTGCCGTGGGAGGAAGCCCCAGAGCTCGGGTGCGAGCCGAGCTGGCAGCCCCCTGCGCAGAGCCCGGCGCAGCCAGGCTCTCGCCCACCCAGTCCTTGGGAATGGTGCTTTGCTGTGATTTCCAGCCATCTGCGAGGTGTCGGTGGCCTCCTTTCCCCCGCAGCCCCATGCGCCGCGTCTCGGGGCTGCCCGTCTGTGCTATCGCCCCCGCTGCTTCGCCCCGGCCACCGGCGCGGGCTGTGCCGAGCAGCCCGAACCCGGCCTCGGCTACCTGCTGTGGCCTGCCGGCAGCGCTGCGCGCGGGAAAGCGGCTTTGATTTCCTGCCTGCCGAACCGAAGGAGGATCGGGCCCCATCAGGCTCTGGTCCGGCTGTTTGCTCTCCTCTCGCTGGGCCTGCACAGATGCAAACGACAAGGACCGGTCCCAGGACGGCTACGCGTTACGTGACTTGGCCCCGGCCGCACAGGCTGTGTTTTCGCTGCCAGAAAAGCAGAGATAGGCTTTAACGCAGAATAAGCGGCGCATATTAACTATCCGGCTGTCAGATCCTAGGGGAAAGGATGTGTAATCCCTCCGCGCGGTGAGCTAGGTGAGAACAAGGCTGGCCGTAGCCGTGGCGTTGACCTCGGCTGCTGGGGAGGGTACAGCTGGCTCATTCCACTGGAGAGTCGCAGCGTGACGGCTGCCATGTGCTCCGTGTCTGACTGTAAAATACAGCGTGTGTGCGTGTGTGTGTGTGTGTGTGTGCAGCGACGATGGTATCGCGGCGCGTTAAGGGCAGAAAGCGAAAGGGCTGCGGGTCCCTGCACCCCGAAAGCCTCCTCCCGCAGCCGCAGGACTCTCTCCCTGCCTCACCTTAAGGAGCACCGGGAGCCTGCGCGTGTTTTCCCTCATGTTTATTTTAAAGAGGCGACTCATTTAACACTCTGGGCTGTCTTCAAATATAAATAACCTGTACAGCACGTATCCACGTTACCGAGGAATAAATTACACTTCTGGGTTCCCCCTCCCTTGCTTCCCTTTGATGTTATTGCCGTGGATACATATGTACGTATATGTGCACTTCATACATAACGATGTGACCTCACCCAACAGCCTTTTCACTGTTGGGAGAACACCAGGACATGCCTCCGCCTGGCTGAACTGGAAAGTTGAAAAAAAAACAAACCAAAACAAACCCACCTAACCCATTTTTCAGCCCTATCGCCAATGGAAAAACCAGCACGTGGAAGGACCCGGGCCAAGGAGCCGGCTCTCGGCGTAAACATAAGGACATATATACTGCCCTCCGTAAGGACATATACTGCCCTCCGTAAGGACATATACTGCCCTCCCTAAGAACCACATTGCTCTCCATAAAGTAAGAACACACCATGCTGATGCCCCCCCGGTGGGAGGGGGGGTGACACCCCGCGGCTCCGCCGGTGGCCGGAGGGAACGACCCCCCGCGGCCCCCCCCGCCGGTGGGAGGGGGGTGACACCCCTCGGCTCCACCGGTGGCCGGAGGGAACGACCCCCCGCGGCCCCCCCCGCCGGTGGGAGGGGGGTGACACCCCGCGGCTCCGCCGGTGGCCGGAGGGAACGACACCCCTCGGGGAC